>NSJX01000006.1:345613-564083 GCA_002286715.1 Dentipellis sp. KUC8613 | reverse complement strand
TGAAGTGCATAGACATCGCACAAGGCGGAGGACAACAATATCTTTCTGTGCATTCCATATCTAGTCCGCATTCCATATCTGGGTACACGATAGTACGTGATCTCCAAGTACGTGCGGCTTTTCGATAAGCTGCCGTTGGGGATCCGACTCGGAACCAGAAGCTGTGCGAGCGCTTCATTGAATATGGTCACGATGGAAGGCGGGGCAATACCATCATTCAATGCGTAAGGCTCCTGCAAACATCATGTGGCACGGGCCCGAGATGATACTTACTGGAGTAGTTGGATTCAGCTGCTAGAGCCAAGCTTGCTTTCGGGGTGCAAGGGCCGTGGCTCGACCAGGTGGTATTCAACGGTCCAGGGCAGATAAGCATAAGGTCGATTCCTACTTCCTGCTGCTCTTGGCTGTGAGCGGGACGAAGACATGTTTGTAACGATATTCACCTTTACAACATAATCTAGTCTCTTGACACACGCGTACGCATATATTCGCGGGGCGCACACAACTTACCCAATAGGCACCAGAGCACTCGACAACATTCAAACTTGAGTTCGACGCCGGGTCCAATCGCTCGCCGAACTAACGGTGGCTCCGCAAAATCAAGTACTTAAGTTTCAAACCACAAAAGACATTATTAAATCGACTACAGGCTTACCGTTCGCAACATACTCATTCGGCACGTCCTGATAATCTCCTGGTTGAAACTCCTGAAAACAACCGTGTCACTCACGCACACTCTTCAACAGCAAAAAAACACTCACCGAATACCATAGACAATCGAGCCCCGACTCGAATACATCTCCATCTCAAGCGCATACACTCCTCCTTCTGCACCGCGCTCTGCAGCACCCCGTCACTAATAGCCAGAGCTCCTCAGCGCAAGCGCGTCTGGGCCGCCTCGCGGACTGGTACACACGCAGTCCGCGACGCACACTCCGCGGACAGGCGTAGCATCTCTTCCACCGCCTTGGCCTCGACCAGCTGGAGCTCAAGCCGCTGCTCGCCGTCCGCGCGCCTCAACGCGGGCGGTGGCTGCCTGTTGTGACGCTCCTCCGGGCTCTGCACGGGCACGAGCTCGAGAACGAGGGCGCACGCGCGTGTGCGTTCGCAGGCGTCGTGGGGAGCTCGAGCGAGCTTCGGGTAGGAGAGCGGACGTGGGATATCCACGCACATGGACTCTTTCATCTCCAGCTGTGAATGGTCTAGGTGGTCCGAATCCCGGAAACGGCGCTTCTTGCTTGATTTCGCGAAGCCATGCTTGAAGTACTAGAAGGAGCGGAGAAAGCCACAAAACTCGAGGACTTCGTACGAGAACAAGTAAGCATCCTGTTGTGTCGAAAGATTAGAGGCCTGACCAATAGACACCTATCCGTTCAACGAAAAATAAGATTCACTGAGACTCACCTCTTTTCCTTACCATACTCAGCCCTTCGAAACTCTTTAAAGACTCGCGTCTTCTAATCAACGCACCTGAAACTGAACTCAAGCATTGACCACAGATAGCCCGACCCAATCAAAATGAGCGACACCACTCAAGTCCACGCTAAATTACTGAGTTTCAGTCCGTATCCGACAAGACACGACGGCCTGCGGCACGTATCCTAAGCAAATAGCATAGCGCGCGGCAACGTTAACTCAAACACAGAGAAACAAAGGCAGGGTGAGAAAGAGCTAGGGAGGGCAAGGAGCGACGGGAGCGGGATCGGGAGCGGGATCGGGGCCAGCGACGGCGGGGTATATATACGGGGATCGGTATGTAAGGTACGAGACGAGAGAAAAGGGCACGCAAGGTATTTTGGCTGCGAGGGGAGGGAGCGCGGACGACTACTGTTGCGGCCGTGCGTTCTCCTTGAGCGCGATGAGCTGCTTGGAGCGGAAGGCCTCGTAGTGGATCTGGGCAGTTGTCTCGATGAGGTCTTGCAGGTGGGTCCTGGAGATAAGATATGCGTTAGTATGGAATCCACACGTATAAATAGAGCGAAGAAGTTCGTGACATAGCAACAGTAGTACAATACGAACCTGGTCAAGAAGTTCCTCAACGAGACGAACTCGCAGTGGGACTCATCCTCAACATTGACGACACCCCAGCGGTTCTTGCGTCCGCGCACCGACTTGCCCTCAATGATCACGTTGCGCTCCGAACCGACCACCGCGAACGGAATCATGTTCTGCGAGTATCGTCAGCGCGTGTTGTTACTAGCCATGGGGGGATTGCAGACTTACGCGGATGCTCTCGTTCAGCTGCACCTCCTCCTCGTCATACTCGTCCGTGTCGAAGGGGTACAGACGAATTGAGTGGTGGAACAGCTCCGCGCGAATTTTCTGCTTGAATGCCTCACGCTCGTCGAGCGTCAGGCTGTCCGCCTTGGCAATGACGGGAACAACGTTGACGACCTCACTGAGCTTCTTCATCACAATCACGTCAATAGGGCGGAGCGAGTGCCCGGTCGGGTTGATGAAGTAGAGGCAGCAGTGAATACGCGTGTCCTGGATGTAGCGGTCCCGCATTGCCGTCAACTCCTTGCGCAGGTAGGCACTGTGCTGATCCTTGATATATTTCACAATGGGATCCCAGCTGGATGTGTGATCAATCGTCGTTAGGCGTATATTGCATCATATAGACGGGCGAACAACGCACCAGTTCTCATTGTTGACCTGGTCTCCGTAGCCGGGGGTATCGACAATGTTGAGCCTCAGTCTGACACCGTTTTCCGCGATCACTGCGCGTTAATTGCATGCGTTAAGCACGACAGCTCATAACACACGGAACCAAAAGCGACGTACCATGCGAGACGGTCTGGATCTCGGTCGTCTGGCGGACGGGCTCGTCAGCCTCGCGGCGGCCCTTGGAGTCGATAAGGTGCGACGCGAAGATGGTGTTGATGAGCGTCGACTTGCCCAGTCCCGTTTGGCCTGTAGAGCAACACGTAACACGCGGCGCAACGACGCGCGTCAGTACGCAGTACTGGTCGCCTCTGACGTCCGTGGCTTGTATAGCAGCTTCGTACCAGCTGCCTACGCACACATGTTGTCTAAAAGGCGATAAAGGACAAGTACACACCGACGACGATGACGTTGAACTGGAAGCCGCGCTTCAAGAGCTTGTGCTCAATCTGCTGTGTGATAGAGTCGAAACCGACATAAGACTGAGCGCGAATCTCCTGGACTTCAGCGGCGGCCATTGCGAAATAGGAAGAAAAGACGGGACTGCCGGGGACGGAGGGTGTGAGTGGACAGGGTGGCGAGGAGGAGACGGGCTGAGCGACGGGCGCCAAACAACAAATTGTGTTTGGTTGCGGTGGCGGGACCCTTCCATATTCGGAGGGTGGCGGGCGACCGCGTCGATTTCTCTGCTGGCCCCGACGCCTGCGTATGACCACCCCCACCGCCCCCGACGCCAATGCGTCCCCCGCCCCCGCAGCGGCGACGCCTGCACCGACGGCGACGGCAACGACCAGGCCGAAGCCCAAGTCCGGCGTCCGTGTCGCTCTAGAGTACACTGGCATCCCACCGTCATGGCTTGACAAGCGTCCCCGACTCCCGTCCCGCAACTGGCTCATCTTCCTTGGTGTCACCGGCTCAACGGTGGCTGCCTACATCTACGATCGTCGCGAATGCCGCCGCATCCGCGAGGAATACAAGGCACGCGTAGCACATTTCGCGGAGGAACCTCTCCACAGCCTGGAGTACCCGCGCAAGGTCACCGTCTACGGTGCCAAATGGCCCGGTGACGAGGAGTGGGATCGCAGTACGCGCTACTTCCGCAAGTACGTCAAGGTCCGCCCCACTTTCACTTCTTCCCTCTTTCCCGGATTCGAATCGTGTGCATTATAGCCCGTGCTCGTAGCAGCGGCCGTAGACTATAACCTCATTGGCGGCAAGCGGCACGGCGATATCGCCACGCGCGTCGCGAACGACATCAAGGCCCAGCGGCGCTACGCCCTCGGGCTCGACCCACCCCCGGCCCTCTACACTCCGCTGGCATACAAAGACACTCCAGAAGAGCGCGAACGCCGTGCTCTCGAAGGTGGAATCGTGATCGTCGGCCGCCCCACGTTCAAGGAGTACATGGCCGGCCTGCGGCGCGGATGGAGCGAAGGTCTGCAGAAGGTCGACCGGGAGGAGGCCCTCGCAGCGGTGCTGGAGGAGGACAACCACTTCGACGAGCCTGAGCCTGAGCCGGTCTTCGACCCGGAGACACTCGGCGACGACGAACCGCTGCCGACCAAGTCACGTCTCCCGTCCTCGCGCCCCGGCGTGTTCAACCCCCTCACGATGCGTGCGCCGGAGCCCGCGAAGCCGAAGACGATCACGCAGAACGTGGATGGCGCGGACGTGCCCCCGCCGGAGCGCGTCCCGCGGCAGCCGTCCCTGCTGCTTGTCCCCTTCACCAACCACATCGGCATCAAGCAGATCCCGAACATGATCTGGGATTTCTTCAACGAGCGGAAGAAGGTACAGGCGGGCGCCGAGGCAGGCTACCGCATCGTCATGGGGCAGACACGTCCATTCGTCGCTCCCAGTGCCGCCGCCCCCGCTGAAACGTTCGACATTGCCGACGCGCCCGCGGACAAGACCACTGCGGAGAACTCGGATCTGGCGTTCGACGCCGACGCGGAGGCATGGTACAAGTCCTCGACCGCTTCGCTCCCCGCTGAAGTCGAGAAGGCGCGCAAGACGTACTACGACGCGCTCCCCGCGAAGCTCGCGACGGCGCGTGCGCTCTCGCGCGGCGAGCGGGAGCCGACGAAGGAGGAGCTCAGCGCGCCGCCGCCGACGGAGGTCGAGCTGCGCGCGGACCGTCTGAAGAAGGAGTTGCGCTGGCGCTCGGACGAGGAGGGCTGGGCGATCGTGCGGAGCGACAGCCCCGTGGAGTGGGACCCGCGGATGGAGGGTGCGCTGAGCGTGTTTGTGGACCCGCCGAAGAGCGAGGATGCGGCGGGCGAAAAATCATAGATGGTTGACGAGCCTCGAGATGGTGTTCGGCTACGGTATTTATTTACACGCTCCCTAATGGCACATAATCTCATCTGCATATGCTTGCATTGATACGAATACATCTACTGCTACACTGCTTTTCTAGTCGAATGGAACCCCAGCTCCGATGTTTGCTTGTGTCGATTGTTGGTATGATGGTACAAGGAGTCCATGGAGTCTCAGGAATTCGGTCCACAGCAGCCAGTCTGGAGACAATGTTACAGGGAGTCACAGTCACCAGTCCCGAAAGCAAGCTCGTCCATCAAGTAACAGGGTCATCCACGATAATCACACTCCCACTCGCCAACCACGCTTCAAACTCCTCCAACGCGTCGAGCTCGCGAGGCGCCGGCGCTTCCTTGACAGGAGAAGGGTCCCGCACATAGGACTTCATGGTCGCAGCCTGAGAAACCCGGGGAGCAGGAGCGTCGGGGGCACGAGGTGCAGGCGGAGCGGAGCGGGAGGCAGGAGCAGTCCAGACAGGCGGCGTAGTCCAGGCAGGAGGTGCATCCCAGAAAAACTCAGAATGGGATACCTCTGGTTTAGGGTTAGAAGGCGGAGGGGTACGATGCCTCTGTATGGGATCCACAGCAGTAGAAGACGATGACTGGATGATGGAGGTCTTGGGCGGGTTCTCTGCGTCGTCGACGATGGTGAAAAGTGACTCGTCGAGTACGAATTCGTCGTCCATCGCAAGACCCCAGCTAGGTTTCGAGTCATCTTGCCCAGTAGCGCTAGTGTTTTCGGTGGTGACAGTCATCGACGCCGGGTCAGAAGAGCCGTCCAAAAACAAAGGCTGACGAGTCGTCGAGCGCGGCAAAGAGCCCAATGCTCGCTTCCTAGATGGACCGTCGTCGTCTTCAGCGACTGTTGAGTCTAGAAGCTTGCGCTTGCGGTCCTGGAGTACAGGAGACCTAGCCCTCGCCTGTGGGATCTCTGAAGGAGTATAGTCCATAGCGTGATCGTCCTCGAGCGTCAGATCGATTGTCGGGTCCTCTGCTGCATGGAGAATCAGCTGGTCGACTTCTGAGTCCGCGAAGCTGTAGCTTGTGTCCGAGCCAGATTTCCTACCGCTCTTGCCCTTGCCTTTCTCCTTGTCCTTGCTTGTACTTGCATGCAGCACCTCCGCCAGCTCCGGCATATCGTCCGAGTCCGAGTCGTGTTTCTCAAAGTCCTCCAGCGCGCTCGACTTCTTGACTTGCTTGTCCTCCAGGTCACAGAACTCCAGATCGAACTTCGGAGCGATGCGTTTAGCAGGCCCTTTGCGCGCCCCCTCAGAGGGGCCGGAGAGATCCTCGGGCAGCTTGAGCCGGCGGTCCTTTCCGATCTTCAGGTTCGCCGCGACGTTTGTACTCGCATGGAGAGCCTCGAGTTGCTGCATGCTCTTGTCCTGGCGGTTCGCAGCAGCCTTTGCTTTCCGCTCAGCGGGCTCGACTTTTTCTTTCTCTTTGGCTTTGGCTTTGGGCTGGTGGACCTTCTTCCAAACGGAGTCGGATGAGTGAGAGGCGGCGGATTTGGACTTGTCGGATGTGGACTGGTTCTGGTTCTGATTGTTTCGTTGTTTTGGGGCAGGGGCAGGTTTATCAAGACCGCCCCGACAGCTATTCCACGGATGTCAGTCAGTATGTATACATACGTACATATGCTAGATCGAACCAGAAGTGGCGGCAGTTCGTCTTGTCCTTGCAGTTATGATTGCATCTGAAATGCTCGCGTCGATCGACACGCACACGTATCAATTCAAGAAGAAACGTACGCATATTTTCCGTTGGGAAGCATCTTGGGCTCTGCGACGGGCTCGTCCTTATCTCCGCCACCTTTGGCTTTAGACATCCCAGGTGTTCCTTTCTGAGGTGGTTCTTTGAGCATCTCTACGATAATGAAGTTCGATAAGAGGAGGCGAAAAGTATTCTGAAAGCGAACCAGACTTACTAGGCTGGGTCTTTGTCAAGTCCTTGATTGGGATTTCCTCGTCGCTGATGTTCACATCCCAGAACTCTGGCACATCTTCAAGACCTTCCAAGTCGGCATCCTGGAAGAGGTGAGGATTAGTGGTATAAGAGCAGCACCGAGAGACGGACTATCGCATTCTTGGGACGAGTGTCCGGGACAGGGAATTGCTTGCTGTCGATCTTGGGTTTGAACTGCTGCGTGACGGTGACACCTGCGATTGATTCCTATTGGAATGATTCTCAGCAAATTGTACGCCCAAGAAGTAAGACACCAGTCACGGAAGAGATGTGAACGTAGACGCTCTGACTCGGCTTCGTTAATTGGGCCGTAACAGAGAACGACTTAGAGTTCGATTTCAGTAATTTCGTTCTGCTTCGTTTGTCAGCGTCCAGTCAAATCTACCGAGATTTGGTGAACTACGTACGGGATTCTTCGAAAATCAACCAATTCCATATCGGATGTCAATGTCAAAATCGACGTGTAGTCCAAAGAGTAGGGCTTATGCTTCTTGGACTTCGTCACCGTTCCTGCGCCTTGTGTTTTGAGACCACACTCGATCGTGAGTTCAATTTCCACGGGCCCTTGTCCATCTGATGTTTGTACAGAGTCTTTGGTCACTTTGATGAAGTATTGCGGAAGATCGGCGACGGCTGCGAGAACATTGTGACCAAACCCGACTTGTTTTCGGTTGAGCAGCTGTCGTTGAATGGTGAGACTTAGATGTAGCCATCGAAGATGCCTAAAGCTTACTGTTTCTATGCGATAAGGAGGTTGCTGGCGCAATTGCTCGAATGTCGTGATCCCGTTCTCAGCGAGAACCTAATCATAGGGTATAAAGCTCGCACTCTGCAGTAGGCTCAAGTAACTCACTTTGATTCTAGATATCGCAGCGATTTTCAGTATGTATCACTGTCAAAAAATAATACAACCTACGATTTCTCCCCGATATATTCGATTTGACGGAAGATAGTTGGCCTATCCTCCCATGCTTTCGCGCTCAAGACGCGCACCCTAGTGCCGATTGCTTCAGAGAGAGACATAATATTTGTCATGACCGCTTACAGTTCTTGCGCATTCTTAATCAGGAGGCCATTGCTCTTGACCAGAGCCACCTCGACGACAGCTACGATCCAGGCGCTTTTCGTCAATCATCCATGGACGAATACATCAAGGGTCCGCACCTCGGGCAATGCGTCCGACATGGCGAAATACCGAAAAAACCTCCAAGTGCGGCTGACTATCGCCTGCCTTGAACTCTGGCGAGTTCAGTGAAATGCCTCCTAAAACCGCCTGCATGGTTCAGGATAAAGATCAACCTGCAGCCTCACCTAGCAAAGCTCAGCATACCTGAAGAAGAAGAAACAGCTTGTCCGATGCCTTTTCGACTTTCTTGATCCTGAATCGTATGTCCTCGTGATCGCGGATTTTGTTGTACACCTGAACATAATGAGCTGGGCGTATAAATCGCTGCTCACTCGACGCACTGAGCGTTCTCCCGCCCTCAATTTCAGGTCCGAAAGTCTGTTCGTAGATCAGCGAGCGCATCCATTAGCAGAGCGTTGAACCTACTCTTCTGCGTTTGATATCATTTCCAGCTACGAATATCTGTCAGAGGAAGACGTAACTGCCTAACGATGAGGTACCGACCATGTCTCGTAAAGAGGCTTTCTCGGGAAGGTTGATGACGAGTGTCATCTCGAAGGAAAGCTTATTAGAACCACAGCTATTCTCAAAGAAAGAAAGGACTCAGGGTACCGTGGACTGTCGTATATAGAACTGCAGACACAGAGTTAACGGTGGCAGTGAGATGGATATGCAAGGGCCCACCTTGCTCATAATATCCCCATATTCCGTGGAACTCAACGCCTCCGACCCTTCCTCGGCTTCGGCAAGTAATCCAGCAGAACGCAAGCCTTCGATACTTTGCAGGACCATATCGTCCACCCGCTGCTGCCACGTTTGATCGTTTTGCTTCCCAATGGCGTAATGAGCGGGGTTCTTCTGGATCCTACGGAAGAGGAAAGAGTTATGCAACCATTCCTTCGCTGACTCCATATCAGTGATGGTTCCCAATCCCACTTCCGAGTTGAGATGTTCTGGAAGGTTACGATGAAGGGAACTCTCGAGTAGGGTTCTTCCTTCAGATAGCTGTTTATACTTATTTTCTAGTTCACTTTCACACATGATGATTGCGACACCCTCCTTGTCTACCCAATTATGAGGTCAAGAAAAGATAATTTAGGTTTGGCGGGGCTACGCACCAAACTGTGGTCGGCCCTGTGATAGATATGAGGTCAAGCGGAAATGAATGGTCATGGTAAAGAACATACTGCACGACCCATCATTTGCATGATGTCGAGATCGGAGTATTCTTGGGATGTGCCGTTTTGGAACAACTTTACGCCGTTGATGACCACAGTGTGCGCAGCTTAGAGAATTGTAAGCTAGGTCGGCTTAGGTGACGAAGTGTGACATACGTAGATTGACGCCAACTGCTAAAGTCTGGAAGAAGATCAGCTAATTTCACCCTGGATGAAATTCAGCAAAGAACGCACTGATGTGGCCACTACGACAGGTAAAGTCTTGTTCAGATACAGGTCCTCGACGCTACGTTTGTCGTCGATTGTCAATCCTGCATGGTGTGCCCCAATGCCAACTTGCGCGAGTTCTGAATAACAGCATCATCAGCCGGGCTCTCTAACAAAACGCTATAGTAGCTTACTCTCCAGCCTTTTGTCGTGAAAATGCTGTTGTACACTCAAACCGAAGTCAGAATCACGAGCACCACCAGTTGAAGGCAGCCTTACTGCGTTGGAGCCCGCCACGGTAATGGTTGCTTGCTCTCCGATGCTTTGGCGAAATCAGCGGCTAACTGTTCGGCAGCAGCGAGGACCCCTGCGAAAGACATTCTGTCGTGACTGGGATTCAGGTATGTCAGATGCACTTACCGTTCCTCGTGGGGCAAAAGACGAGGATAGGCTTGTGCGCTATATGTTGCTGCAAGATTGAGAAAAGACGATAGCTAAGAGACTTCGCGTATGTGAAGTCGTTTTGTCCTTTCCCTTTCGGAAAGCCGTATACGAATCGCTTCAGTTGACAAGGCCTAAATTCCTCGCCAAACTGAGGGCGATCCACCGCATGAGTGTTCAAGACGCCAGTACTGACCGCGCATCTAGATTCACCTTGAATATCAAAGCAGGCTCATCGGACGTGCTGTCTCCAATCCAGCTCGCTACGTCGTCTATATTCGGCACCGTAGCCGAAACGGTGACAAACCGTACCGCGGTTCCCCGAGCTTTCATTCGGGATATGACAACTTCTAGGGTACTCCCCCGAGTTTCATTGAGGATGTGGACCTATTCGCATCGCATTGATCAAGTACAAGATCGAAAAAGAATTTGACGCACCTCATCCACCAAGAATAATTGAATTTGGGACAATATTCGGTCATGGTCACGCCTGAAAAAAAGGTGAATTGATGAGCGACGAGCATGAGTGGACAGATACTCACCAGTTTCTGGTCAAGCTGTCCCACTTCTCTCCCTTGCGGCCCATGTGTAGGATATGAGTTTATCCTCTCGCGCGTCGACGAAAGTGATAACAAACCGTGGTAATGCTTATTTCAAGTCGCATCAGTGGATATCAACGAAGACGGAATGCCAGGGTTACATTATCGACGCATCTTTTGCGTCACCCCAAGCTCCCTTTCCGAGCTGGACAGTATCCCCCGTCAGCTCGCAGCCTATATGCGGCTCGTTAGTATATACAAGTAACACTAAGGGATGCACAAACATTTTATTCCCAGGCCGTCGAACTTCGACGCCCAATCCCGGTATCTCTCAGAGCACAATGCCTGAAAATCCCTGATCAATCAAAATACAATACGAGTTCAAGGGGGTCTGAGTACCTTTGTGGGTGCCATATATACACATTTTGAGCCTTGAGCATTGCCGGCGGAATTCAGAAGCATTCGGATAATGGACAATTCGAAAATAACGGTCTTTCCGCTTCCAGTCGGAGCTTTAAAGCGGTGTAACGAAGGGGACATAGGAAGCAACCAGCATGAGCTTACCGCTGATGATCTTATGTGCAGGCACTAATGAATTAGAGAACATGGAGCAACAACAGCATTTGGCGCACCATATTCTTGTCGCTTTCCATTATCTGTGACCAGCATACAGTCGGAACACAATATTTTGTGGCTGCGGATAACGACATACCGTATCGAAACAGCTGGACTGGATGGCATTGAAGACTCCAAATTTGAAGATGCCCCGATAAACGTCGGCTAGAACGTACGTTCTCAGGATGTTATCCCAGCCGTAGAATTACGCAAAGCTTACGGAGGTCGGATACGGGGCGCAAGCGTATGCCCCGACTATTTTGCGGGTTGGACTCCCTTATGACACTTATCTGCGGTGTCGATGAAGATGAAGGGACTTTAGGACCATGATATGCCCCGTTGTGAGGTCCTGCAGGCATGTCTTGGTCATAGGCGTCATAGGCATTTTCGATCATGCGGGGGGCAGGCGCAACGAAAGACGACTCGGAAAAGTCGTTTTCAGTAGAATTGATTTGATTATGCGATGAAAAAGAATTAGGGAAAGCGGGTTGGCGAGATTGGAAGGGACGATAACGCGAATTTGGAAAACGAAATCCGGGCGGATTCGGTGAAGAATGATACGGGTCATGGGAGGGCGCATAGTGCAGATGCGAGTGCTCTTGATTGTAACGGTCTGCGTCGTCTTCAAACTGAGTGATCTCATCCGACTGGTCCATAGGAAGGCGAGAGGAATTCGAGTATCTCGACTGTAGGCCCGATTGTCGGCGTTCTGGGGGAGAGGGCGACGAATTTTCTGCATTGTATTAGTACACTAGCCATAATACCTCGTTTTCAGGCGCATATATTCACCGATGTCATCCATGTACCCGTACATGTTGTGTTCACGACTTGGAGCCCCGAACACTGGGCCTGCTGCCCAAGCTTCGGATTCGTCTGGAGAAAATACGGAACGTATGTCTCCGTCAAGGTAGTCGTCATAAAACGAATTGGGAGGGCCATGGACGTTCATCGCAATGAACGACACCCGGCAGGTGGTGGGAAGAGGCAAGCCGCGAGGGCTTCGGGGGTCGCGACCGCCGTGACACGTCGCGATTCTCCCATCACGTGCATCCGATGGGTGACCGACTGACCGTGACTGTGTGGCGGTGTGAGTGTGACGGAACGCGTTTGTGTGGAATTAGCCGCAGCTGGGCCCTGGCTACTTTGCTCTCCGACCTATATCACCCATTTATACCCTCCAGATACCTGTGGCACTCCCTCCATTCGGACTCTCATATGGCCTCCAAGCAGCAACAGCAGACAGCTGCTCAGCAACAGGCAGCAGCGGCAGCCGCCGCCGCCGCTGAGCAGAAGAAGATCGACGAGTATATCGAGAAGTACGTGCCTCATACAATGTCGGAGCCACCGACTGACGGCGCGTAGGATTCACTACTCTGACCGATACTCAGACGATGAATACGAATACCGACACGTCATCCTACCAAAGCCACTCTTCAAGCTCATTCCCAAGCAGTACTTTAGCCCCGATGACTCTGGCACACTTCGGCTTCTGACTGAACAGGAGTGGCGGCACATTGGAATCACGCAGAGCTTAGGTTGGGTTCACTATGAAGTGCATGGTATGTAGCCTCTTCCAGGCATTACGGCACGCGACTGACCGGAATACAGCGCCTGAGCCACACGTCCTGCTTTTCCGAAGGGCGAAGAACTTCGACGCGCAGCTCGCACAGCAGCAACTCTACGAACAGCAGCAGCAGCAATATGCGAACGCCAAGGCCGCAGGCACCCGTAACGGAAGGAAGAAGTAATCGGGCGTGTGCGATCATTGTTTTGTGTCCGTGCTGTCTTTGTGTTTTCTCGTCGCACTTTCGGTAGCTTTCCTATGGTCTGTCGCCCTCGCCCCCCCACTTTGTATGTCGTTGTACACCTAGTTTGCTTACCGGTCGCGTTGCTTATAGCTTTTCAGACTTTGATGAAGTACACCCCTTCTCCCACTGTGTTTCAGTAGTCTACCATGTTGCCACAGATAGAAGTGAAGATCGCGGTTTGTATGAGTGCGATGATAAGACGATCTTTGCGAATCTAGACCGCCGGTGCAAGTTGACACACAATAGACATTGCAACGACTAGCCCTGAAAGGCAAACATCATAACGAATGTGAGTCACTGCAGCACAGTATAATTAGGACGTATGGTACACTGGTATGTCAACGATAGCAATGCGAGTATAGGAATTAAAACTTGGGTACTGGGAGATCATTCCACTCTACGAGAGGCTTTGGAGGATCTGTGATCCTCAGCGAGGCCTTGAAGGCCTTGATGTCCTCGATCTGCTTGACATCGCTCCTCAGCGCGCCCTCCGCATCCTTCGTAGCAGGATACTTCTCCACAAGTCCAGAGACAACTGAAAGAAGGCTATCAGTGTCCTTAATGGACCGCTCGGTGAAAACACCAGTCCAATATTTCTTGAAGTCGGCGACAGTCGGCTCGCCCTCCAGCTCTTCCCGCCAGTTGACATCCTCGAGCGCCACATTGGCGTCCTTGAGATGCTGCGCGAAGGCATCCATAGCAGCGCTGCTGACGTGTTTGGTCCGAGGCATCTGCGACTTGACGTGGACCGAGAGTTTCTTGCGCTCGGTGGACGAAGGGAGGAGGTATTTCGAGAACAGGGCGATGACGTCGGTCTTCGTGACCGTCTTCAGATAGTCCGCATCCTCGGAGCCTGCACAAGCCAATTAGAAAGGACCCAGCATTGACGAAGACGCACTCACGTCTATAGAAGTCAAGGTATCCTGAATCAATTTGCGACCAGAACCGTTGCACCTCCTCGCTGAGGTTCTTCGGCTCCTCTCTGCGCTTCTTCTCCAAACCGTCCTTCTGCTCCTGAAATTCGGCATCGGACATTGCCTCCAAGACTCCCTTCATGTGGTTCAAGAACGCCTCAACGCGCTCCTCGAGGTACACGGGCCCGCGCTCGCTCTGCACCACGATGCGAAGGCCGATCTCGTGCGATCCGTTTGACTGCCACAGGGAGGCGCCCACGATGTATCCGAGCTGCTCTTTTGTGCGAAGGATGTTGAAGGCGGGCTCCGAGATGATCTGAGAGAGAAGGGAGGAGGCGACGCGAAGAGGCCTCTCGTTGTAAGATCCAAGATGGAGGTAGTAGGTCAAGGCGGAGTTCGGCTCATTTGGGTTGGGCACGGGTGTCGACCAGACGAGGTTAGTACCTAGGCGCTGATCAGGACGAAGGATATGCAAAACAGGTGAAAGCACCTCACTTTCTTTCGGGAAGCACGCCGACTCGGTGCAGTCATACGGACCCATGGGCGCTCCGCCCAGGATCTCTTCTGACATTTTAGCAATGTTCACCGCTTCCTGTATTTGAACTGATGAGGAAAAGTACAGGGCTGATGAGAATGCTTCTTACATCTTTATACAGGTTGCCCTGCACCAGCATTAAAGTGTGGATTTTTGACAGCAATTTGGTAGCATGGTCCTGGACTTGCTGCACCGTGACAACTATGAACGGGGTGCACCGTCAGTCTCCAACGTTATCATGTACCACGCAGCCAACTTACCAGCCAAGGCGTCAAGTAATTCGGGTATCGTCCACTGAGAGTCGGTCATTAAGTACCGGCTATAATAATCTGATATAGTGTAAGATTGTCCGAGGAGGAAGTTCTCCCAATCCCGTTTCATCTACGATTGATGATTCCATCAGTTTCTTTCTTCATAGACGATGAACATTGGTGTCATACCTGCTCTCTAGACACTTCTAGGCGATCGGATCTAACCTGCAGCGACTTGATCCTCTCTAGAACAGTTTTCAGGAGTACATGGAGTTTATCGTTGTATCCGCCAACACCGACGTAGATGCCCAGGCGGAACGAGGTAAGGTTGTAATTCAACCCGGCGAGATCCGCAGCATAGGCGTATTCGTTGAGCGCGTCGTTGACCAGGTTAACGAACAACCTGTCGATGCTCATGAGATATGCTAAAGGAAGAATGTATCCGCAAACAATACCTTGTCAAGACGGCGGCCTCCGGGGTGGAACTGGCGTACGGGGTCCGGATGTCAAGCAGAGCGTGGGCTCTAGGTATCCAGAATCGATCGTCCTTCTTGTGCCAGAGGGTGCTGGACGGTGTTTGGCGGATAAGGTGAGGGCGTTTCTCCACCTTGAAATAACATTAGTAGGATAGCGGATGAAACGAAAAGATATTCACCTTTTCCACTTCGCGCTTGTCGACGTCAAGGTTCTGAGGGACGAAGTTGTTCGGGTTAGGAAGGTGAAGTTGCGGGATCACGTTGGGACCCTCAGCCTGAAGAGGTGCGCCGTCAGCTACCATGCAACGGGATCAGCATTGATCCGTACCTTCTGCACGAAATCATCGTCGAACTTCTCTACACGGTAGGCAGTTTGATACCAAGGCTCAGTGTCCCATTCCTTACGACCCGCAACCTCCTCATGGTCGTCTTTCCTGGCCATTAGGACTGCACGACCTTCGAAGATGCGGAGACCCTCCAGAGCTCGGCGCATCTCCTTCTCAGCTACACCCTCAGGATCCCACTCCGACATCACCTGAGACGCCTTCAATACCAGCTCGCGCGGAACCGGCCTGCCCATGTGTTCAGAGACCCACACTGCGTAGTCTTCAGGCCGGCCTTTCTCCGTGAAGCGGAAGCGCGTTTCCATGATCTTGCTAAACTCCTGCGAATACCAGGCAGGAACTTCTGTGGAGCGAAGAAGCGAGAGGTAGTTGAACACCGCGAGAGCAGCTTCCCGATAGTGCCCTAGAGTCGAAGAGAAGTGAGTGATAAGGGAGGGTGTCAACGTTACACTTCACTCACGGAAACCCTCTTTCGTCAGATGAATGGTGACCTTAAACATCGCGAAGCCGCGCCCTAGGCTCTGAGGGCCTGCGTTCAGGGAAGTGATCCAGCCTTTCTCCTTGAGATAAGAATGCACAGATCCCGGGCCCTCATGCCCAATAAACTCGGAAAGGAGGTTCGCGGGCTTGTAGCGATACAGAGGAACTTGATCTGCGAGGGGGAACGAGATCTCGATGGCATGGAAGGCCATGATCGTTTGCACGGAGATGAGTTTCTAAAGAGAGATTTGTCAACCAAAAAGGTTTGACAGGCATATGTGACGATAAAGACGTACGCCTTTTTCTGCAGGGCCGAAGGGGTGATCCGTGATCATTGGGAGGGGGTCCTTTCCGCGGTTCAGGACTGGCGAGAAAAACTCGATGACAGTTTCGCTCAAGTCGTCCAGGGATTCTACAACCGGGCATTAATTTCATGTCTATTCAAAAATGTAGATGGCTTTACCTTTCCCGATAACACATAGCCTCATTCTGCTCGCGCAGTAGTTCTCAGTCCACCATTCGATCAATCTGCGACGCGTCTCACGTCCAACCGTTCCTCCATCTGCTTCAATCTCGCTGACAGCAGAATTGACGGAAGGAGCAGGTGATACGGCGCGGGACGACAAGGGAGATGGTGCAAGGCTGTTATCTATAGACGTAGCAGCTGACAGACGAGCCTTCTTGTCGACGCCGTTCGCCGCTGTCTGGCGCGCCTTCAAGTCTCTACCGACCTTGGTGAGGCTCTCCTTGTTGCCGGTACCAAATTTGCTCCAGGGATGGCCAGGCTTCGTCAGGTGCTTGTTGAGCTGGAAGATGCGCCATACATCGGACTGCAAGTTTTTCTTGTTCTCAGAGTCGACAGCGTTCAACTCGCGGTTGGTGCAAGATGGCGCGAAGAGCGGGGAATGGAAGAAGCCAGAAAACCGGGCGAGGGCGCCCGTGAGAGCAGGGGTGGCCACGGTGAAGTAATAGTTTGTGTTGGAAGCCGCCGTATAGGCATTGGAGCTACCGTTATTCTTCGATAGATACTATACAAAAATTGAAGATGAGCCATTGCTACGGACCGAGAGTAGTGGACGTACCTCGTTATATTCGTTTTCCTTGGGAAATTGCTCGGTTCCCTACAAAAGGCATAAGTGAGACATACTCAGCTGCGACAGCGTGGATTTAATCACCATGAATAACAGGTGCTCGCAAAAATGAGCCAGTCCGGGCATGTCATCCTGTTCAAGTAGGTTAGCTCGAATTCCTTAAATTGCATGAACGGTTTTAGCAGGAGGGTGCACACGACATTGGCATGATGCAATCAGTCTTGAATACAAGCTGCATGCTACTTTCCCTCTATGCAATATCATGACAGCTAGATCAACGGGCGTCGCGCGACGCACATGCTTTGGCGGACGTGCCCAAACGCCCAAAGACGCGTCGGCTCACTCCGATGAGTACGCGCGTCCCACTATCGTATATCCTTGGTACCCCCAGCCTGTTCGCGTTGAATTTAAGCGCAACAAGCCGGTCGTCTTTCACCAAGCACGGTCGACACTGGATACAAGTGTTTGATACTCACAGGGTCGTTCAGATGGCCAACTGCGACATCCAGACTTGCTGCGGCCTTGTCCGCGGTCGCGTCGTGGACAATCATCGCCTGGAGTCCATTCTCAAGGCGGATGAGCCTGTATTCGCGATCATCTTGCTGCGACTTCTCAATAGACTTGTCAAAGATAAAATAGTTGGTGCCCTTGAGCGACTTGGCCGGTCGCCAATTTGCCTCGTCTTCGGGAATACCAGCAGTCATGATGCCAGATGAATGGATGAGTCGGACGTGAATTTGGTTTAAGCGTATAGCCGTGTGATGGGAGGGAGTGATACGAGGGATGGCTGCAAGCCGGTGCAGCATCTACAAGTACTGTGGGGGTTGAGGGGACCCTTGCGGTGTCACCTACTATAGCAGCTGTTGACGTGCGATTGTGTAATACAATTGGGTCACGATATTGCCTCTTCCAGCGTTTGTTTGGCAACAGCCTCCGATCCTAATAACGCGAAACATGCCACAACAACCGCTTACTCCACTCGGCGGCCCGGGGAATCCTCCGACAGCTCACCACTGTGGCGTCCAGTTCAGATGACAGCGCTCATGTGCACTCACAGTCATGCGCTGGCTCCATCTTCTGCGCTTCCTTTATGCTGTGGCCGGCGATGTCCATCGTAACACTTCTTCACGGCATTTCGTATGGCCCTTCCGTACTCGAGTACATCTAATAAGCCCGGGGCTGTTCGCTTCGTGTTATAGAAGCGCAGCTTCATCGCCACGAGGCTTTGTTTCCTTATTTTCCTTCATATCGATGTGATGCCCGTCTTAGAAACACGCTGACCTAGAAGCGCTAGAGGTGCTCTGAGCACTCACTGGGTCACCCCGAATCATTTGCGGCCACCATCTCCGCTACGCTCACCACGAGCTCTTATGTACTGTCCGGTGCTATTCGTGTCATCTGTGCGCATGTCTTCTCACCGCCTCTGTACTAATCCGGATCAGCTGGTAGACTAAACGACGTCAAGGGTGGTCATTTCACGACCGACCGACCGATATCACACACCGATGCACGGTCAAGACACACCTTCTGCCCGCCGTCTGCAGAGCTCGCTTCACAGGACGTCTTGAGTTCTCCGTCTTTCCTCGTCTATAAAACCTTTCAGCTGGCTCGAATCTCCTCACCACCGTTTCATTCGTATTCTCTCAGTTCTTCCTCTGGTTCTTACGCACTCTCCAAACCTACCCACCTAAACCCATTTTTCACTCAGTCATGAAGTTCTTCGCCGCCTTCACCTCCCTCTTCGCCTTCTCCACCCTCGCTCTGGCGGACACCATCCGCTACGACACGACTTACGACAATGCCGGGCAGTCAATGAACACCGTCTCCTGCTCCGACGGACCTAAGGGACTGGTGGGCAAATTCCCCACCTTCGGTTCGCTCCCCGACTTCCCCAACCTCGGCGCTGCCGCTGCTATCGCCGGCTGGGGCTCCGACGCTTGCGGGACGTGCTGGGCGATCAGCTACAACGGCGTCACGGTCAACATCGTCGCGGTGGACCACGCCGACGACGGCTTCAACCTCTCCCTCGAGGCGATGAACACTTTGACGGATGGGCAGGCGCAGTTCTTGGGTAGCGTGGAGGCATCTGTGCAGCAGGTTGCCCCGTCGCAGTGTGGCCTGTAAAGAGTGTCGTGAGTACAACACGCGTTCATTCGTCTTCTTCTGCGATGTTGACTTCCCGCCAAATAGCGACCTCTCCACGGCTGCAGTTTACGAACGTGACACGCACCACTTCACGCCGCATTACTAGTATGGAACCAGACGGGAATACGTTCTACATCTTCCACGGACTTTGATGGACTCTAAATTTGGACATTGGTTTTCTTGTTGTGGCATACTTCACGCATCTTTTAGTTTCTTCGCGGTGTTTCTTTGTCGGTCGTTTTCGACTTGCTTTCTTACGTCGTAATGTCATCTGACGGTTGGTTCAATTGCGTGCGGCCCGAGTATTAAGACGTATGACGTTGCGGCCCGTATCGCCTAGAGATCTTCTTGAAACCCGCGACGGCGGCGCAGTTGGGCAACTTGCCTCACATGAAGCCCATACGAGACCAGCATCGACAAATGTCATCATACTCTATACCGCCGGTTCGCTACGCCGTGTGTACCACAGAGATTAGAAAGGATCTCCAATTGAGTTCATTGCACTGAATTTGCAAACGCACACGCCGATCCACGTCCGCGGCATTTCGTTGCTCCTGGTTGACGATGGCGTCTACCGGCGATCGTAGAGCGCAACGGCGCAGCGGGCCGCGTGGCCATCGAATATTGCACACTTGCTGTCGGCGACAGCGGTGTGTTTAGGATAATAAGACGCTAGTATACAAACCTATGAATGCAACTCCAATCAGGGACCAAGTCACCATCAGCATCAAGATTCGCATACTCAATTGACTATGTAGAATAGTACCCGCATCTGCGCAGATTCCCCAAGATTTTCCGAAGGTGATCTGCGACACATTCAATATTGATGCTAGTATTCAACTGGAACGACGTTGAGGGCCGGGAAACCCCGACGTACCTGAGAGTCCGTCGAGGGCGTCGTATCGTAACGATTCTAGGTTGGCAGTTCAATGCAGATCGCATCGCGGCTCTTCCGGCATAGATAGAGATCGGATGCTATCAGCCCCAAGAAACTGGATGGTGGCATGATGGGATCTGCAGCTTGAATACATGACTCCTCCAAGCTCCTTCACGGCTCGCGGGTCAGATCGCCAACCTCATGGGGCGAGGATGCGAAACTGTGAAAGAGTTCAGAATGCATGTGCAAGTGCGCAGTACTTGACTGAATAGCACGAGACCGCAGGATTTACGCCAAAGAATGTTAAGACGAAGCAGGGAAAAAATAGCACGAATCCGAGTCGGGGTTCGCTGATGAGCAGGAGAGTTGGGGGACCCGAGCGCTCCGCCAGATCCATTGAGTCCAACGAGTTTGGGCGATTGGCTAAGAGCTTTTCCAACTCATCAATGTGTGTCCTTGGAATCCTTGGAGAGGAAGAGCGCGCAGAGTCGAGATCACTGTGACACATGGACAACGATGTAAACGCTCGGTTGTGCAACGGCTTGTATAGATGAAACGTAGTCCTGTACCACGACAACAGCTTGTGGACCGGGGGCAGCAACTCCCTCCCGAGTAGTCCGATTACTCGACGGAGTAACCGTGTGGGACACGGATGCGGTGACTGATCGTTGTATTAGAGACGTGGGGATCCACTAGCGGGTGCAAAAACGTCGACGTCGTCTAACAGTGATGAGAAATCAGTTCAGGTACTTAGAATACCGCATGCCTATCCAGGAATAAAATGCCCCGCTGCTTGTGTGTTTGACCACACGGGTCTGAGGGGCGTCAGACGGTCCTGGAAAGCTCCGGAGGCGATCAGCAGTCGATTGCTACCAGGGACGAAGGAGCCAGCACTACACCCAAGGCCCGATGTCCGTCATCTCCACTCCGTCAGATCAGCGCCCGAAGCTGGAGACACTAGAAGGCGGCTCCGAGTACACGTCCCTCGGGCCCAGGTATGTCTAAGGATCCACGAGTACAGATGCCGTCTACCAACGAGCGATGGCGCTCGGATGCTTCCCAGCGTTATGAACAAGCACACAATAAAACAGGTCGTGGTGACAGGTGAGGCCTAGAAGCAGAGCGCCTAATTAAGCTTGATGGACCTGCAACAAGGGACAAGTGTACATCCGTCGACGGCGGGAGCGTCCGTCTGCAGGAGTCTTCTATGGCTTCGCTATTGAGTGGGCGGAACGACTGATCATCAGTGGAGATCATTTCTCAGCATGCGTCGGATGCCACAGGCATCGGAATGTAGAGCGCCGCCGTATAGACCCTTCCAAAGGAGAAAAAATTAGAGGTGTTCGTCGTTGGAGACATAGCCATGGCACTGATCTAACGGGCCTGGACTAGCAGAAGAGCGTTGCACGCATGGACGCTTGGTGAACCGGCGTATTGACAACAGTTGCCGACGAAGGCACACCTTTAAGCGAGCAATTTAGTGAGCAGCCGCGTTCCGCGCAGCGAGGATGCTTCGAGATACACGGCCAACGGAGGTCATGGGCTGAACTTCGCTCTCAGTCAGACGTTTCAGCGGCTGATTTAGTGGGGCGCTCACGTTTGTTACACACACAGCCCGGAAACATTAAATGGTTGATCGCAAACGGAAAGTGACAGTGAGTCGGAATTTATTTTCTTGCGGAAGTCGTTGGGATATGTTCCCCCGCCCAAGCCCAAGCCCCCAACCAAGGCACCCGCTTGTATATGTGTTTTTGCCCTCGGCTGCAGATAGTTCTTGAGAACGATCATATTAGTACGGTATTGCTTCAAGCTGACATATCAAATGGCCTACCGGAGCTATTGAGCTGCTACAACTTCCAGTCTATGTGAAAGGTATGGTGCGTTGTGTCTACCACGGCGGCATACTGTTGAGAGGCGACCAGTACTAGAGCCGGAATATGGTCTCTTGAGACTGACGCTGACGGAGGCTTACTAATCCTTGAAGTATCGAAGGTCATCGGATTCGAAGATGTCGACCCAAGTAAACCTGTTTCATCACGCCAACTATTGCTTTTTCTCCTCAGCTCGTATTCGAATGTGTGCACACGCAGGAGTTCGAGGAACGTGTCTGAAGGAGCCCGATGAGGAAGCATGGAGAACGGAGAGAGCTTGCTGGTGGCTCGTCGCCGTGGCGGGAGACGCGTTGGTGGCTGAGCTTCTCGCGCCCAAGTGGCTTTTTGTTGCTGCTGTACGCCAGTAACGGCCGACTTTCTGCTCCTTGGCGACGCGTCTCACAGCGAAGCCACCCTCTCTTTGTCTCTCTGGGCCTCTATTCTTTGCGTTGCGTGTTGTGCTGACAATAAGGTCTCTGTGTACAGTCAAGATACCCTGTTGAAGTTGTACTTGCGTTTGCCTCCGTCTCTCACCACGAACTCCTACTCCCCCTCGATTTACTACTCGCTCTTCTCGCGACCTATCTACGCGTCATAACATCCATCGCGCCTGCTCCCAAATCTTTGAAGCTCTAAGCGACACGAATGTCGACTCGGTCGGCGTACGCCTCGCCGCGACAGAATGGTACATCTAGTCCACCATCCTCTATCACCGGGACAAGTACCGTTAGCCCCCAAGTGCAAAGGATGAACATCGTGACGCGCATAGCTATCGAAGGAAAGGCGAAGAGGGATGAAGAGAATGTAGCCATAAAGATGTACTTGAAGGTGCGCAGCCGCAGCCTAACGCGTCGCGAAGGGGATACTGACATGTCGTGTCCTCTTTCATTAGCTTGCGATACCCGCGGATAATATCAACCCTGGCACTGCGATACCCCTATTTAAAGGTGAGCATTGACTGAGCAGTGGTCGGAAAATGGTTGGGCTCACAATGCCAATGACATTTTGCTAATGCTGACGTTGCAGAGGAAAACGTGAAGATTCGAGACTTCGACATCCATCCCTTGGATAGCTCTTCAGTCCCGTATAACTTCTCTTCCTCGACCTCTCCGCTACTTCATAATGCCGCTCGCGCACTGAATCTCCCCGCGCGTTCGCATCACTCCTACCTCTCGCTGTTTGGGCACCAGCCACCCATTTCTTCGTCGCGCTTTGGTGGCTCCGCTTCTCGGTCGAAAGAAAGCGACATCCCTCGACTTGATGAGAGGTATACTGGACATATCTTAGTTAGCGGATACCAGGTATCGTACGTCCTCCCGAAGGAGTTTCCCCCCAAGCTTCGTCCGAACGGAATACCCGAGGAAGGGGACGACGTACTGCGGACACCTGTGCTCAACGGATCTAGACATAGACGTAGCTCTATGGCTGATAAAAATGTCATCCTCTTCATGGTGGGCATCAGTATGGTGGTCCCGTACCTGTCAAAACCTCCTAGAGCTCCCTGGCTTGTAAGCCTTTTTTGTATACACGTCTCGATGGCTGCTGACATCCCCTTAGCTTTCTATTCCAACCCCCCGTTGCCTATCTAACCACCTCAAATTGCACATCTTCCCTCCGAACCCCACTCCATCTGCGTCTGCCTCCTTCCAATCTCTCTCTTCGGGGGACACCGATGCGGAGTCCCCGACCTGGGACATGACCGCAGATCCTCACGTCACCCGAACCGCGAGCTCACGACGCCCTTCTGCCTATCAATACCAGCACTTTGCAGATGACGAGAGCAGCGACTCCACAAGCGCTCCCGGCTTTTCAGATGGTGTCGGTATCCAAGGCACGTTTCCTAGTGCCGAGCGCATACGTGTGCGCTGGGCAGCCCCCGTTCGGCGTGTCGATGACGGAACGTCCGATGGCCGACGTCGCGTTGGCGTCACGAGTGCTAGAGGGGAGATGGCGTGCACTGTCCTTGGGCGTGGGCGGCCTCACCCGGGCGCTGCGGAGGGCGTCTATATGCACCTGGAGTATAAGGGCATCTGCAAGGGCGTCTGGTTCCCAGGAGTCGCCACGCTGTTGGGATTGGACGTCGGGCTCGAGGCCAAGGGATGCGAAGTCAGCTGGGCCCCTGGGCATGAACCAAAATGGGACATCATCGGCGGTACAGGCTACACAGGGCACGAAATCGGCGGCGCTGAGCAGCCACAGCGGATCGTCGACAGACAATCGTCGTTTGATATGCCGCAACTCTCCGTCACGTCTGACTCCCCCTCTGCTGGGCCTTCGAACTTACCTCCATCACGGCAGAACTCGTCTTCTTCAACGGCATCCTTGCTGCGGGCGCCACTTCCCAATCAGACTGTCCCGGAATACTCATTTGAAGAAAGTGAGCCGACGACTCCGTCTGAAGCTGGAATGTCATCCATGTTCTCTGCCACGGACCCAGAGTCTCGTGGGCGCAGTAGGGCATCCTCCCTTGCCGAAACAGAGCCAGACATCCGTCCCCCGTCCGTGCCTATTACTCTCCATCTTAATATCAACGATCTTCTCCTGCCCAACAAGAATGTGTTCACGTTCACCATCGCCGGCGTGGTCCTCATAACCCCTCGAAGTCCGATGCCAACCGCCACATCTCAGTCGACGTCCCCCGAAGTTGCGGTGTCCTCAGATGGCGAAGATGCCTCGAAGGAGCTAATCGTTTCATTGCCCCGTTTCCGCATCCTGGCCGCGGATGCGGAAAAAATAGAGACGACAGCAAGGAACGGCATCGAGAGCAAAATGGAGATCATGGAACTGTACGCCTCAGCGGACCCCCAGGCCCGCAGAGCAGAGCTCGCGCGCGGAAGCAGGGCAAAGGTGAGCTCGGACGGGGGCCGCATTGCCTTACGGCTCCCCTCCCGCTTTGCCTCGCCCTCGTCGTATCTGAGCGCACGCCGCGAGGACTCAGACAGCTCGACCCGGCCACCAAGTCGCCCGCGCACCCCGACGGACTTGCACCGCCTTGCATCGACTTCAGCGCTCCGGGATACGCTCCTCACCTCAGTGACGCGCCCTCGCAGAGATGGGCCGCTCATGATTCCATCTGTGGCCGCGTCTGTCACGCCGCTGCTGTCTGCGACGTCGCGCGTACCCGATGCCTATGCTGTGCGGGTCGTGCTTCCCTCCCCCGCCGACACCGACGACGAATGGTTGGAGTTTGGCATCGCCCAGTCCACTTCGCCGGGAGATGCCAAACAGCCTGGCCACGGCCCACCGCGCGTCGAAATCGCATCCACTAGCTTGGAAGGTGTTCCTGTGAAATACGAAACATCAGCGGTTGCGAATCCCGAACAGAGCGTTGCGTCCGCACTTGCGCTCGAGGAGATTAGCGGCAAGGACTGGATCACTTGGGTGCGAGTTCATGTAGGCACGACAGGTGGCAATGTGGAAATCGTGTACATCGTGAAACAGCTTCCTCAGGACGCGAAGCACGCCAACGCCAAGATCACGAAGGGGAAGCAGCGGCTTATAGAGTTGTCCGGCCTGCCCGTCATTCTGCCGACATTCTGCCTGCCAGTAGGTACACTGCAGGTCGACATTGAATGTCCATCTGGTGCGTTGACCGTTCCTTTAATGACGAGTCCTTGGCAGCGCCTGATATCCAGCTTCATACAGGGTACGAGATTGCATCGCTCCAGTCCAATCTCGCGCATCAGCGATCGTCTATGGAAGGACGCCGACTGCTGCACTACTCCCTCCCAAAGTTCTTCTACACCCAGATGAACCTTCGCCTCAAGTCTCGCGCAGAACACCAATCCTGGTTCCCCTCGTCGGTCTCCAAGCTCTTTCGCCTGCTCGTCTTCGCCGCACCAATCATCAGCTCCGCCATCGTCTTCCTCCTGCTTCTCGGCGTGCACAACGACGTGGGACGGGTGCAGAGCGTGCTCGCGGGCTGCTACAACGGCGTGCCACCCGGGAGTGGCACAGCCGGTTGGGCCGACAGCGCGCCTACCATCACGGTGACGGCCACTGTGATTGACCGCAACGCCGGGCCCGGGGCGGAGAAGCAGCCTCGGTGGCCGACGTCTCCCGTTGATACCACGCGGGCGGCATCCGTTACCGTGATCGACGTCACGTCGCCGACACCGCAGGAGAAGCCGCCTGCGAAGCCGGAGCCACAGCCCGCACGCGAGGCCCCGCGCGCCAAGGCGGGCTCGCAGCAGCTCGTGCCTTTTGGCCAGTACACGTTCAGGTGGCCCCGGCTGGAGTTCAGTGTTTCGCGGCAGAAGACCGTTGATGCTATCATTGATGGTTTTGGGACCGTGTGGCGGGTCGTGCGGAAAATGTACCATTGGCCTTTGGATCCCCCATGAACTAAGTACTTTACATTGATATGATGGTTATGACAATACGTATCTTTATGATCTTCAGAGATTTGCCACGGCCTTGCTCGTCTGCGGCGATGGCTCGATGACTTATTTTGTATGTTATGATGTTGAACTAAATAGCATATATTTTTGGATGGAATACAGACATCGACACGGTGCAGACAAAAAAATTCGACTGCTCAGGCTATCGTACAATTCAGGTAAACTCGTACGCCCTTGTACATGTAACTGAGGAATGCTAGCATTACTGCGCCCAAGGAGAACGGAGAAGGTCGATGTAGGAACGAGCTTCCTCAACATAGTTCAGCGGCTGGATACGCGAGATGCCATACCGAACGCGCGTTTGATCCTGGTTTGAAATGAGATATTAGACAAACCGTCTCTACGATAATGCGAAACGGAACTGACGTTGAATGTGTCCTGCTTCGCGCGGCACGCGTAGTTGTACGCGTTGCACTGTGCTTTTTGCATGATCGCGTTGAAGTGAGCCTCGTCGGCCTCCTGCAAGATAGTCAGCGACTAAAGGTGGCTGAGGCCGCGGTGAATCGTACCCGGATTTTATGTAGCTCGTTCGCAGTCATGCCGAAGATAACGACGCCGACGTCGTTGAAGCCCTGGAGCCAGGCCTGTCCAGAATAGTCGGCGACGGCCATGGAGATGATGTACCTGGCAATCATTCAGCTTCAACAACTCAAATATCAGTGCATGAGAAACCCACCGGTATTCGGGGTGATCGTAGCTTTTATCGCACTTCTCGCATCTCCAGCTGTCGCCTTGCTGAATAACCTTCTTGTTGCATCCATCAGTGGGGCACGCGGGGTACCAGAGGTTGTCAGGCTTGATGTGCATGATGGTAGCGCGGCACGAGAAATACTCGGGTTTGTCGGACATGCCGAGCTGAGACTCCTTGACGTCGTTCAATGTGCGCATCTCAGAACGGTTAATGGTGGCGCTTGATCCGCTCATGCCACCGCCCGTAGAATGAGAGTGGAAAGAGGCCTTGGCACCGGCATCATCGTACCAACCCCGCAGTTGATGTGCCTCAGAGATATCGGGGTTGATGGTCATAATGCTGGACCCGAGGACGGAGAGCGAACGGCCTGGAATAACGGAGTTCTAGAAGTGTTGAAGATTACCAGCACGGAGCACGTACCTCCGAAGTCACCCACTTTGACGCCCTTGAAGGCAACGACAGGCTGGTCGAAGCCCTGGTATTGTTCGGCTTGCTTTCCCCACAGTGTGACGCGTACAGAGAAGCCTGACTGATCTACAATGGTGAGCTCACGCTTCGTAAGCTATAACGAAGGTAAAGAAGTAAGTATATGTCATATGCAGGACCGCCCAACCTGTACGAACCGTTCTGCTCGTCTTGGTCATGATCTCGCCGACGTCACCAACCTCCTTGACTATACCGATTACATCTGACAAGACCCGCATTCAGACTGCATCAGTATTCATCTGAGATGGAACCTACCACAAATGGAATCCTTGGGCAAGTCTTCCAGGCCTGACAAAGACACGAAACTGTATTTGACGGTAGGGACGTTCTCGGTGTCGAGGCACTGAGACAGCACATGGATTAGTGTGAGGCCGAGAAAGAAGCGGAAGGAATCACCTCCTCAATCTCGGTGTTGCGCTCGAGGCTCAGTTCGTATTCATTGTTGACGGTGGTGAATTTCTTCTTTGCAAGGTTGACACGTGCTTTGGAGATGTAGTATACACGATCTTCCTGTAGTTTGTCATAAAGTGCGTCGACGACGGCATTGAAGCCTGTGGCCTTAATCTCGCCGGTCTCATCCATAAGTGTGACGTCAAACAGCTTCCCTTCGCCGCGCTGATTTGAATAGGTCCGGATATCGGACTTGCGCATAACGCGGGCCTTGATGACCCAGTTGTTCTGGTACGGACTCAAGCCTTCAATAGGAAAGATGTTGCTTCGTGTATTGCCAGACCGGCGCTGCTGAGGTGCGGCAGCTACGGGGGCGGCAACAGGTGCGGGCGCGGTGGATGTGGAAGCTTGAGCTGCGGGAGCAGGAGTAGTTCGCGCCTCCTCCGGCGCAGTGCTTCCTTCTGCAGACGGTGTCTTGTCGCCCGGAATCGGCTTGGGATCACCAATCTTCTCAGCCTCCTTCTGGACAGTCTCGAGTCCAAGGATGACAACCAAGCTACAATGATATATGAGAGGACGCGTGGATATGGGCTATATTGCCACAAACCGTTTGCCCTGGATATAGTTGCACGACATCCGTTCGACGCGAATAATACTATTCTTGACGACAACACCCTCTTCCACGAGGTGGTTCAATTGCGTCGCGAGCATGGACTGCAAAAAGAAGGCGCCGTCCGAGATAATGAGGCGGTATCTCGATGTGTTAGACGAGGGCGAGGGGACTTGTCTGACCGACAAGATCTGGACAACGGGAGTAGAAGACCAAAGTTCCACGTCGTCCTTGTCATCAAACTGAAGACGATGGCAAATACCGTCGGTAAGCATTGTGAATCGTAGAAGAGCAGAGGTGGTGGTGGTGGTAAGAGGCGAGTGAGACAGGAGGCGCGGCGCGCGGCGCGTCTCCTACTAAACCGCGTTTCTTATGTCAGCGAAAATCGCCGTGCCACAGCAGCGCTCTGCGCCAGCGCTCGCGCACGAGCGCGGCGACGCTCTTGCCATAACCTTTCTATACGGCATTTCCTTGTCGCTCCCTTTTCCGGTCTGCTGTGCGTGTCTACAAGAACAGTTTTGCTTGCATCTTCAGATCTTTGTAGTATTTCTGTGTAGGTAAGTCTGTAACTAATAATATTAGAGCTAAACGGGCGAGTAACGTTGACCCAGTCAAGTTGTATCTGCAATAAGCGTCCTGGTGAAAGCAATATGTGGAAGGTCGAAGATAACGATATACCGGTATATCTATGCTACAGTCAGTTAGTTTCTAGAAAGCATCGTGCGATTAGTCGCGTCCCTCCCCGCCTTGAGCAGCACCGACAGTTCGTTCCCTCCCGTCCCCCTCACAGGCCCGCCCTTTCTCTTCGAGCCGCTGTCCTCCTCCTGGTCGGATGACGTCCCTCCTGGCTTCTCCGAATTCGACATGCTGACGATGTAGAGGCAGGCGATCCGGATGTGGACGTCTCGGAACTTTTTCAGCGCCAGAACCGCCCCATCGAACGGCTCGCGCATTAGAGCGGTATCCTTCGCCAGGTCCCTGATCGAGGTCGGGATCGAGGAAAGGTCGAGAAGGAATTGCCTATGCTTTCCCGGCATGTACTGCCTCATCCGCTCCATGAACCCTTTGTCGGCTCTTTTGTTGCTCTCCGACGGTGCTGGACAGCGCTTCTGCTGCAGCTTGTGGTCGACGTTCAGGAAGACGTCCAGAGCGTGCATTACGGTACTCTGCCCTGCCGACGGCCCGCTGAGTAAGAGATGCTCAGAGTCTGGAACGCCGTCATAGATCCACCCCGGTGCGTCGGGTCCCTTGGAGTCGCTGCCGTTGTACCAAGGCCTGACCTGCCAGTAGAAAGTATAGGGATCCACCGTCTCCCTCACGGACTGCATGATCTCCGTCAGATCCTGGATGACAGCGGCAAGGCGCATGAGATCCTTTGCCGTCCTCGAAGCAGAAGCGAAGGCGGTGACGTCCAGCTGGTTGACATAGCTGTCGATGATGCGAAGGAACTCGACTCCCCGGATCTCCGCCTTGGCCGAGGTCACGTAGAAGTTGTGCTCTGTGTCCGTCCCAGAGAACGTATGCATGAAGCGCACGTTATTTGCCGACAAAGGAAGGTCCGGATCAATGGGGGCCCAGTTCCACAGGACAGTATCCGCAAAGGTCAGGACCGGAGCTATGTCCAGAACGCGGGAAATTTTGACAATGGGGATAGCCAGGCATGCCGGAACGTGTATTGCTTCGCAGGCGTCGGTCGGCGGTTGGGAGTGAACAAAGAAATTGATGAGGAACGCCAGCACCATATGCGCTCGCTTCAACAAGCGGTCGTCGGCTTCGAGAGGGGAGGTGTCCAGGACTGGCCACTATAGCATCCGTCAGTCTTAAGCTATAATTAAACGGTTATGAAATTACTCACCGACCGGATGCCTGCTCTCCAGATCTCGCCATTGGCGCGTTTTGCTCTGGCCTCATCGCGATCGTCGTCTCCGAGGCTGAGATCTCTCTTCGCGTCGTCCAACGCCCGCTCCCAAAACTCGAATTGACCAGTGAGACGGGGCAGAGATTGCGATGGGAAGAAGCCAGTCGCCCCGTCGATGTCGTACTCCTCCATGTCGAGCATCTTTCTGGGCTTGATGACGGTGTGGGCGAAGACGGTGTTGTTGAGGACGTCCATCAAGAGCCGCAGCAGAGATATAGGCGATGGGAGGTGGGTTGTGTAGTCCATTGGAATGACTCAGTGCGGTGAGTTGGATGAGACCCTGAGGAATGCCCTGGCTCTTTATACCATTGACTCGGCGGCATACTCGCAGGGTTCCTTCAAGTGAGATACTTCGCAGTGGTTTGAGCAAGGAGTAATCACTGCAATAGGTCGCCTCGCGGAGAGTTCCTTGCATCATCGCGAATCAATGCAACAAGACGTCGCATGGATGCTTGTCCACTGTTTTTCGACGCTACCGCCATGCGTTCGGCCCCTTGATGGTACCCACCGACTACAATCGTCAGTAGATGGGAAAATACGAAAATATCCACGCTCCTGGAGCTTAGCCCTCTACGATCACCGTAACTCGTGGCATGTGTAGCGTCCGGAAGCGCGCCGTAGTGTGCCTCGGAAACTTGCGCGTCCATCCGTCTCGACTTCCGCTTGCTTTGACACGGCTATACACCCGGTGGACAGGTTGTTTCACCTTCCGCACACGACTGGGGGCTCTAGGCTTGTACATCCATGGCGCGGTGCCATGCAGACTGCCCTGAGGGGCATCTGCAATTGAGTGCTAAGCGTGGCCCTACCTCAGCTCCAGACGATTCCACCCGAACGGACTAGCAATTGCCGTCTCATCGCCAGATCAACCAAGGGCACGTCGTCGAGAAGTGCAGTACGCGTCTCGATCAACAACACCCGCTCGCCGGATCGCCTCACCTGGATCTAAAGTCCGATTTGGGTTGCGGAGCTACTCGAGTACAGGTTCGTCGGACCAACCGTGATGGTCGCCGATTCCCTCCTCTTTGTTCCAATCAGCCAGGTTATCTAATCAGTGCAAGGGGATGCCGTCGGACCAGAGTCTCACGCCGTGCCTCGATACTCGCCTATTGGCTCCCGCGGCTGGGCGCTCGCCATGCCGCTCTGGTGATGAGACACACTCAATTGCAGGGGTCGGCAGGGGTCGGTCCGTCGGCGTGCGCCAGGCTCTGTACACGGAAGGTGCACACCCGAAGCGCCGATCTGGTCCTGGGCGCAGGTGAGCTCGCAGCGGGGCAATCGTTGGGCAATCCTAACAGCACTAGCATTTACGCGTCGTCCAGCCAGCGATCGTGACATCCAGGCCCGCCGCCGCTCCGATTCTCCGCCAAGCACCCATGTGCGCATGCCGACAGTGTTCTGATCGACCTGCGGCGCGCCCTAGCGTAGAGACATGGACTGGACGTGGCGTCTGTGAACTCGGAAGTTCCAACGTTCATAGTTCGACTGCATGACCACCTGGGGCTATCAGAAATCACAGGGAATGGAGAGTATCCCGTGCCAACGGCCCATCCGTAGCCGAGGCGATGTCGCCAAAGCAATATGGTGCCAGGGACACATCCGCGCAGCGCGGTTGTGTGTAGGTGCCTGTGTGGGCCTATAATATCGTGCTTGGAATTTCTGTCTTTCCATATACGACCGCCGCCGCCGATCACAATGGACGTCGGCCTCAATCGCAGCCCGCTGCTCGCTGGGCGGCACCGTTGTAGAATGGGACACGGACGCGCGCTTAGTGCTCCTGTAACCTCGCATGGCCTCATATCAAAGTCTATGACGAATGCGCCCGAAGACAGTGTGCGAAATGTCCATGGCGATCTCCGAATCATCATTTGCTACGTTAAGGACACTGCATCATCCCGTGGAACGGACATGCGAAGGTGCCGCCGAAGGCGACCTCGGAAGTAAGCTTGCGATACTCAGATGTGGCACGAACGTCAACTTGACTCTTGCGCAGTCGCAGGACCTGCGCTGGCGCTGCCTTCAGGGTGTCCTAGCATTCTTGAATTGATTGACAACTGGTCACAGGACTGCCTGATCTTTACCTACGAACTCCGATCATGAACTGAATGAGACTGGACCAAACATTGCATGATGGTGCGAGCACAGGGCATACCGCAAACACCATCCTAGACTCGGAGATCCTTGAGCACCTGGGGATGGTGGGCTTCTTTTCGGTTGACTCGGGTGTGAGATTGGAATGCACGAAAGTGGATTAGTAGAATGTAACCGGTATTGCCCAGGTGGCACAGGGGTAGGCTCAGCACACACACACACTGAGTTATCCGTATGCTGCCCTACATGTGTAGTTCTATCAGTGTTTCCAACGGAGATACTGTGCCTCTTCGCCCTTCCCCTCCGCCACGCAGCGGCGCGCCAGGACCTCGCGAACCTTCGCAGAGACACCGTGTTTCCCCCGGCGCAAGCTCTCGAACTTGGCAACGACTTCCTCCGCAGTAAGTGCCTCTCCGTCGCTCGTCGGATGCTCTCCCTTGACAACCTTACCGATCTCCTCCTCTGTCGGCAGCGCAAAGCGGGTGAAATGGGATGGGATGGTGTGTGCCTCTTGGAGTTCTTCGGGAAGGATCAGCGAGGTCTGCGGGGCGTTTTTGAAAAACTTGGCCTCGATCTCTGCAGCGTTAACCTCAGAAAGGGTTGAAGGTGACCACTCCGGTCGTTCGTCCCGAATCTTCTTGACGATCACTGTCGTTACGCCAGTCTGGAAATCGGGTGTGGCACCCGACTATATCCAATGGTACATGCACTCGGGTCAAACAGGAGAAGACGAAATTATCACAGAGGAACGTACGCAGAACGCCGCGGCAATGCTGGCTTCCATCTTGAGGACGTCGAGCAGATTCATCGTCTTAGCCTTGCGAATGGCAAGAAGTGCAACCCTCAAGCTAGTGGGGCTGACTTTGTTCAGAGATGCGAGTGTGTTCTTGGCCCACGGAATGACATCAGCGTTGCCTCCTGCTGCGTGGCCCTCCAGTGCCTTGATGATCTCTTCGACAGAATTATGAGCGAATGCTGAGTCCAGAGCGACACGAATGGCTCCTATGAGGGGCGTGGCAGGGTCCGTAGGCTCGCGTTCGAAGTAGAGTTCTTCGAGAACGCTATCAATTTGCGCCAACGTAGGATCTTCGAGCGCAGCCAAGCGCTCAAGAAGAATCGGAACTCGGTGCGAAGAAATGAAATGCGTTGCGAAGCCATGCTCGCTGCGAAAGGGACACACGAGGTCAATGATCGTCAGGAACCAGGATAGGCGAGGTCACATACAAGGTCGCACGTCCGGACAGCGGCTCTCCTGTCAAGGCCAGGTATGTGCCAAGTTCGCCATCGAGGCGGGAAAGGAAGTATGATGCTCCCACGTCGGGGAAGTAACCGATCTTCGTCTCGGGCATAGAGAAAGCGGTTTTCTCCGTGGCTACGCGAAAGAGCGCTGGAGCAGCGAGACCAGCCCCACCACCAACTGGATAAAATGGTGAGGAGATGGAAAAGTGGCGAAAGAGTGATGAGACGGACACGTTAGACCGTCCATAACCGCGACATATGGCTTGCGCAGGCATGCGAGGGTATAGTCAACTCCAAATCTGGCCGGGTACAATGGGATTAATGAGTTGGTTTGATTGATGAGAAGGGTAACTCACTCTAGCCTGAAATAATCGATGGCTTCCTTGCGAGTTTCCTCGCTCGTAGCCTTCAACACGACATCTGTTGCAAATACTGTTCGATGCCAAGTAGCTGCCAAAGGCACAGTTCACATACCGGCAACATCTCCTCCAGCACAGAATGCCCTGCCATTGCCAGAGCCCACAATGACACCCGCCAAGTCTGACTTGTTCCAATGCTGCAAACGGAGCAGCACGTGAGTCTAGCAGAGCATTGCTGCGACGCGGTCGACACGCACCTCGACCTTCTTTCCGATGCTATCGAGCATTCCACCATCGAGCGCATTCATCTTCTTATCTCTGTTAAGGATGAACCGTCGCAAGGCGAGGTTCTCCTCGAAGAGAACCTTGGGCTGAGAAAGAGCAAATTAAGCATGCTGTCACGAAAGCAGTAACATACATACCTCCTCCGGAGGCGGCGGCGGGGGAGCAGAGGCCATATGTCTGGCAATTGCACCAACCCTGCTGGCGGCGCGCATTGGAAGTCTTGCCCTTGATAGCATCATAAGGCGATACGAGCGGCCTTTGGGAGTTACGAGTGGGAGACGCGCGGATGTCCGGACGACCGCACGCGCCACGTGCCCTCACTCCGTCACCTCTGTGATTTTTCTCGGGGTTAAGGTCAAGATGTCCTCGCCTCTCCCCTCGGTCGGCACTAGGCTCTGTCTCCATAAACATCTTGCCACCATCAGGTATGTTGGCGAGGTTGATGGGACAAAGGGCACCTGGCTGGGCGTTGAATGGGACGACCCTTTCCGTGGAAAACACGACGGCATCAAGGACGGAAAGCGGTACTTCTCTTGCCTGTAAGCTGATCTTTACCCCGAGGATTAATATTCATTGGCTGCAACAAACCAACATGTTTCGTGACTTTAGTGTGCCAAATGCAGGGTCATTTATTCGGCCCGTACCAGCCATTGACTATGGCCGATCCTTCCTTCAGGCGCTCACGGAGAAGTACATAGAGGCCTTTCATGGCGCTGAGAAGCCTGAGGTTATCGTGCTCGGTTCCTCAAACGGTGCCATCCAAGTCGAGGCAGTGGATCTGGACAAGATCCGCCACAAATTTGCAAAAGTCGAGCAGCTCCGTGAAATCAGCTTAGATAAAGAAAATGTCTCCAGTGCGGACCCGGAAGGCTTGATTCGAACAAAGTGCCCTAGTAACCATCCCAGTGCCCCTAGCCTATGCAGAGTCTGAGAAACTGATAAAAACGCTACAGATGTCAAAGGTGTCGACCTTTCGTATAGTCTCATACCCAGTTGGGACGTGATCGCGCTCATTGCAAGAGAATTGCCGCTTCTTGAACGCCTTGCACTGAAGTACAGCCTACATCCACCGACTGACTCCCTCTGACAAAACTTTGCAGCAATGATCGTCTACAAGCGTTCTCATCTGCTTCCCTGAACATCAATGCCTTTCAAAGACTGACGGAGTTGGAGCTTAACGCTACTCTGATGACATGGCAAGAGATGCTGGATGTCGTAACATCGATGCCCACTCTGAAGCAGGTGGAGATGGGCTACAACCGCCTCACGAAGCTGCTACCAGCAAGATATCCTGATCCGTTCAATTCCGGCATAGAGGTCGTAAATTTGGATGGGAACCAGCTGTCCGATTGGACTGATGTCTGTCGAGCATTGGCTCCATTTACTCGGTGCTTCTCTCACAATACCTCGAGTGTCAACTCTACGGGATTTCATTAACATCTGATTGTGCAGACTCAATCGCCTCATCCTATCCACAAATCCTCTGTCAACAGTCCCCTCCCGGGACGGTAGCTCCAACTTGGAAGTACAGCCATTGCCACAGGTCAAACACCTGGCCTTCCTTTCTGCGGGGATATCTACTTGGGCATCTGTAGATGCCCTCAACAGCTGGCTCCCTGGACTTGAGAGCTTGAGCTTGAGTGGGACACCGCTTGTGGAAGGTAAGTCATTGAACTCCCGGAAAAGCACCCACTTTGTGCGGCGAGCGTGTGGCTACAATTACGTATCGAAACCTCAGTTGCTCACCTCCGCTTTGTTCAGATGAACAAACTGGACGTACATGGCGACAATTTGTCATCGCACGGGTCCCGTCTCTCCGTGTTCTCGACAGTACACCCGTAAGTCTTCATACCCACAGAATACGAGCGAACCATCTCCATCTCTCGTTCCCCCTATTCCCTGGATCATTTATCACTCAAAGCTGTCCGCTCCTTCTCACCGCCATTGATGCTTGCCCACAGATCAGTCCTCATCAACGTACCGACGCAGAGCTGTTCTACCTCTCCTCCGTCGCCCGCGAACCTTTCGAAAGTGAAACGGCCCGTCGCCTGAGTCACCCGCGATGGGAAACTTTGTGCAAACGTGAGTTCTCAAACAGCTTTCAATATCTACCCTCGAACACGGCTGATGATCAATCTTTTCTGCCTTTTGCTCTCTGTTTGATGCATCTGCATCTACGGCTACGCTCTCATCCACTACCACATCCACGTCCCTCCACTGCCGGGATAAATTTTTATTGCCGCACCGTGTTGTTAATGCCACCTCAATGAAACTTCCGCCATCGCTGTTGCGTGTCGTGATTTTTCCACGTTTCTCCCGACAACGTGCTGTGTTTGCTTGCACACCAGTGTATGGTGCACCTACTACCGCTCTCGCCACCCGTCCCAAAAAAGATACCCTCAACAGCCGGCTTATCCGTGCGTTCTCACGACGAGAAATAGTCACTGTCAACTAACGAATTTTCCAGACATCAAAGCTACGCTCTCCAAACCCGATACCCAAACACCAACCGACCTACGTATTCTCCCCACGACGCCCCTACGCGTGCTCCGCCTCAAGCTGCTCAAGACATTCAAGAGCCCCCGTGGCGCATCCGCCGAAATTTCCGTCCGGATGGCCGACGGCTCTCTTGCTCCTCTCGGAGATCCTGACGGCAGCGAGGATGGGAAGGAAATCAGCTGGTGGCTGGAGGACGGCGCCGAAATCGATGTACGCGTGCACACGCCCTAGCAAACGACACTACGCATGCATTGCCCCTCGCACTTTGCGCTTGCGAACCCGACTGCTGACATGTCGGCCAAGCCTAATGATCTGATCTCGGCGTCCGTGCTCATTGTATGGCGGGACCATTCTCCCACATCACCCCCTGCAACTGAGTCGCACGTCGCGTCCGCGGGCTCGCGGGCACATCCACCTCGCCCGCGGCACAGCGCACATTGCGCATCGAAGCCCATGTCAAGGATAATGATGCACCATCGGGATCCAGCGACACGTATCATTGCGCGAAGCAAGGTACAGATTGCGACCACTGTACACCTATCAGGCTTCCGTGCTTCCGTGCTTCCGTGCTTCTGAATCTGCGCGAGTGGCATCTCAGGTGTGACGCTGACTAGGAGCGGCGTGCCTCAGGCTCAATCTCCACGGCCCACAGCACCCAGGACTACGTACACGGCGCTCCGCACAATGCCAAAAGCCTAACGCCCATCGGCGCCCATCGTCCAACGTTCATGAACGCTTGCGTCAGGAGCAATAAACGCACGGCCTAGGCTTGCGCCTGTGCCCACACATGTTATCCATGCACACACAAGCGTCATACATTGAGCACCGGAAGTGACTGCATGCGATAGATGCGTACAGTGGAGTGCAACCAGCCCACCAGACATAGCGACGCCTCTGCCTCTGCATTTGCCTCTGACACTGGCGCCGACAGATCCCGCCCGCCGCTGTCAGTGTCAGTGTCACCGTCACCGAATCAGACTTTCGAATCACTGACCGCTGACGCTATCACGCTTCTGACACGCGTGCGCCATAGCAGGATAAAATACGTAGCCGCACCGCACGAACAGCCCAGAGGGGGGCCATGATGGGTGGCAAACACACTCGACCTCCGTTCCAAGCCCGAATGCAGGGCGAATACGTTGTTGTTGTTGATTGTGTGTATGGGCCCGTTGGTGACTGTTTAACCAAAGTGTTCAAGTTGAAACGCTTATCCAGTGCACGGTATATATGGTGCTTCGAATCCGAGGAACTGAGGGTGACCCGACGCGAAGGCTCCGCGACGTTTGTGCTCCGCTTGGATTCGAAACGTTGAACGCTGCAGTCGAACGGCAGCACATTGCAACGCATGTTGTGTTACAGGCTTCGAGGAGCAGGCAGAGCAACAGTAGAGGAATATTAACTGAGGCCTGAGCGTGCTAGCAGCGTAAGTTGTCAGAGACAACTGCGGGAAGTTAGGCTTTGGGCATGAGAACCGCAGTTATGCGCACTCCACTGTGGATCATTGCAAATATTCCGACCTGAAAATCTGTCAGAATACGTCGAACAGGCGTAAATTTATGTGCGAACTGCTGTTGGACAGGCCCCTCTGGCTAATACACATCCACATGGCTGTAGCCACGAAGCAGGGCTATTCGGAAGTAGCGGCCACACGGCCTCATCCCGCTCGGAAATTACTGGATGACACGTTCGTGGGGGCAATATTGGGGGTTCTGTACCAACTGGGTGGAGCGACGAGAGCCCACACAAGGTCAAGTCACCCGTGATAGGAACCAAAGAATTTTTATCAACATTTCGATTACTGCGTGCACTCAAGCGGCTATGTACATGGAAGCAATAGCAGGACAAACCCCTGCCTAGGAGAGCGCACACAACAGCGAATCAATCTTGCAAATTCGCTGAAACTTGCAGTATCCACAAGACGATCCAAGGCGTCAAACAGGGTGGCCAAAAGTGCAGAAAACATATCCAGGAATTGCCGACAATCTGTGGCTAGAGTATCCAGGATGTTGCCATGCCATATACGAGGGGTCGTCAAACCACTGGCCAAACAGGTGTCGAGGCCAGATCCCAAGAAGCAGGCAGTACGGCATCCGTCATATCATCACGACCAATAAGGCAGATTTTGCCCTCGACACCATAAAAGGGAACTTCGGGAACCTTGCACGACCACTGCCTCCGTATCTGCCAAAGGGGAGACCAAGGAACAACCTGTTCTCGATCCTACGAGCTGAACGCGCGTCCTCCGACGAACCGACCACTTGGGGAAAAGGTCCTACCACCATGGCGGTCATGCGAAAGGTATACACCGTCCTCGAAGGTGGTCCAAACCATGACTTGTTCGACGCCTGGTTTCCAACGGCCATCTCACACGAATAACTTGACGGGGTGTTGCTGCTTAATGCCTGCGCCCAGCGGCCGGAATCCATTCGAGCCACCAATACGGGGAAGGGAACCGGCGGGGACACCATTCGACAATCATAGTACAGGGAGGTCCATGCTCGCAAAAACGCCAACGCCAACGCCAAAAAACCGGTAGGATCGAAGGGAGCAGGGACACAGATAAAGCATGGGGTGAAAGCAAGAAACCGATCCGCGGCCGGGAACAGATACCGTTGGTCCGTCCCAATCGTTTGACACCGTAGCCTGGGTTCTAGTCTTCGTGACCCGCCTTTTTTCAGCGCCATCCACCATCTCCGTTCGCGTGCCTGGGGGGTGCCCTGTCATCGAACCGGTCGTCTTTTTCGTCGCGGCGTTTTTCGTCCCTGCGACGGTCATAATAAGGGTCAGGGCCTCTCCGGTCATCATAGTCTCTTCCCCGATAATCGTACCCTGCAGGTCTCTTCTCATCATAATCCCTCCGGGGAGGGGGCGACCTGGGGCGACGATCATCATATTCTGCGCGGCGGGCAGGAGATCGGGACCGTTCACGGCGATACGAGGCTCGCTCATCGCGAGACCTATCGTAGCGGTCGTCCCGGTACCGGTCATCACGGTATCGGTCGTCCCTGTGATGGCTGTCGCGGTACCGGTCACGGTCATCCCGACGGTAGTTGTCAGGTCCACGCTAGAGTGGAGTCAGATATAATTTGAAACCAATCGTAAGAATACTCACATCCTCCTGCATCGCTACGCGGACTGCTTGGCCTCGGAGGTCCTTGCCATCCAATTCCTTCACGGCGCGTTCAGCGTCATCACGAGCAAGATACTCAAGAATTCTGGTACAACGATGAATAAGTGCAAGCGAGTAACAAAAGAAGGCATACTAACCCTTGGCCAATGTTATCACGATCGATGTCTGCAAAGGAGACACTGCCGGCTTCACGACCGAAGTCCTTGAGATCCTATTGGGCCGCAGAGAGAACGAAGTCATCAGTACGATCCTGACATACGACAACGACAACGACACATGGGCCAAGTTGGAGCCAGAGGTATGACCCAAACTCGTACTATAACATATGAGGATATATGCGCCGTACCTGCCAGCTGGTGTCCCTCGAAATTCCGGAAACAATAATGCGAATGCCAGGAGGACGCCTAGAGCGAGGAGCACTGGGACGAAATGAGCAAGGAACGTGAGGATGTGTAAATCAAAGAGTATACCCATAGCGGTCATCGTAGGGCTCGCGGCGAGGGCGAGACTCTTTGGCGAATTCAACGACGATACTACTGGAGGTGTCAATTGAGAACTACCGTTGAAAGACGGCGCGCATACCTGGAGCCCATGAAGTTCTTGCCATTGAAGTGTTGCATGGCATCTTCAGCATCCCTGGAACTCTCGAACTCCACGAAGCCGAAACCCGTCATAACCCTGCAGTCGACGATTTTGCCATATCCGTCAAAAAACTTGGAGACGTCATCAGTCCTGGTGTCCGGAGGGAGCTCTGCGACAGGGTGCCACGTCAAACATAGGCATAAGGTGTTGAAACAGAACACATACTTCCGAGATAGAGACGGCGCGACATGGTGTATGTGAGTGGTAAGAGGGAAGGGGTGAAGAAGAGAGCACCGAATCGCGCGGTGGCGCGACTCCATCTTTGAGAGGCGCTCAGCGGAACCTGCTGAGTTCCAATTTCGCGTGCACGGACCACTCCTGCCTCCGAGTTCGCAGCGTTCTCCAATATATAGTTTAGGCAGGAGAACACGACGGGATATATTTCATGGACATGTAGAATTAGAAACTGGAGAGACCGAGACCAGATGTATAGTAGAGTACACAGAGCAATAAGGTTGCGCGTAGCCCATGTCCGAGGCAGTTTTATGACTTCTTCAAAACATCATCGAGAAGCAACGCAACACCAGGACAACCAAAAGAGATAGAACGACAGCCATACACTAAGTATTAGTGCTGGGACCAGTCAATGCTGTTGATATCGATGCCCTCCTGCACCATCTCCCACAACGGGCTCATATCCCGCAGCTTTTGGACAGTGGCAATGATCTTCTCAACGACGAAATCAACCTCGGCCTCCGTTGTGAAACGGCCAAGGCCGAAACGCAACGACGAATGTGCCATGTCCTCGGCAGCACCTAGAAGTGGCGTGAGTATGACGGATGACTGAACGTTGAAAAGGCTGCACTGACCGAGAGCGCGAAGGACGTAAGATGGCTCCAATGATGCGGACGTGCATGCACTACCGGAAGACAGCGCAATGTCCTGGGCGAAATTGTGAGACCGATATGAGAGTTAAAACATACAGATGGACGTACCTTGAGAGCCATCAACAAACTCTCACCCTCCACATACGAGAAGCTCAAGTTGACACAACCAGGATAACCATTGGGATCCCCGTTGCGAACGACATGCTCGACGCTAGCGTTGATCTTGTTAATCAAGCGGTCCGAGAGCTCCTTAATCCGAGCATGATCCCTCTAGGAAAGCAGTAGTCAGTAAGATTCGAACTTGAACTCGAACGCTAGCAATTCAACAATAGCGAAGTCAAGACGCTCAGTACCCCTGCACAAATATCATCGCTGGGCTGACTGTGCGCGTCGCAAGGGCGCAAACCACAGGCGAGTGCAGGAAGTCACCCAACTCCGATAAACGAAACGTGCTTGTCACATCACCGCGTCCAGAGAAATTAGACTTACCGTCATCTCGAGCTTCGCCAGCCTCGCTGCTTCACCCATGCCAACAGCTAACGCCGCAGGTAACGTGCCACTCCGCAGGCCTCGCTCTTGCCCGCCTCCGCTCAGAAGAGGCTCCAAGCGCACCCTCGGTCTCCGCCTCACGTAAGCGGCACCAATCCCCTTCGGTCCGTAGATCTTGTGCCCAGAGATGCTCATAAGGTCGACATTCATCGCATTCACGTCTAATGGGATTTTGCCGACCGCCTGCGCGGCATCGGTGTGGAAGTATACGCCACGATGCTTGCGTGCAATCGCGCCAATCTCCGTCACGGGCTGAATGACACCAGTTTCGTTGTTGACGGTCATGATGGAGATAAGGGAGGTATCCGGGCGGATAGCCTTCTCGAGCTCTTCGAGCGAGATGACACCATTGCGCTGAACAGGCAGATATGTCACGTCGAAGCCCTCCTCTTGCATCTTCCTACAAGAGTCCAGTACGCACTTGTGCTCCTGCCAAGCAAATGAGCTCAATTCGACTGCAATCAGACCAAAGGACATACTGTCTGGGTTGTGATAATGTGCTTTTTCTTCTCCTTGTGGAAGCGGGCAACACCCTTTATGGCCATGTTGTTGGTCTCAGTCGCTCCAGAGGTGAAGATGATGTCCTTGGGGTCTGCGCCAATCAAGTCTGCAATATGCTGGCACAGAGAGAAACGTATATCAATATTTGCCGCATGAGATGAGATGCCTCAACATACCTTCCTCGCATCCTCAACGGCCTTCTCAGCCTCCCAACCGTAGGCGTGTGTCCGGCTATGAGGGTTGCCGTATTGGTCCGTCAGGTAAGGAAGCATGGCGTCCAGTACTCGAGGATCGACAGGCGTGGTAGCCTATCGTGTCGTCAGGAACACGCTCGTGAGTGGGAAAAAATCGCACGCACCTGCATGTCGAGGTAGATGGGCCGTGCTTTGTCCTTCACGCCGTCCTCCCTGCGGGGAAGCTCGAACTTGAAACCAAGCATGTCTGCACAGTCGCCATGAGTACTCCTGTATTTCACAAAAACCTGACAGCAAATACTCACCGGAACGCGGGGTAAAATGCCCCTCATCTTGGTACGTCGACGGGAGGTCGACAACGCTCGCCCGGTCGGCCCCGGAGGGCTGAACATACGACCTACGAGCCTCGATGGCAGAAACAGAAGCATGGGGTTTCTTCAGAGCACCACGCCGGACAGCGTTGCGGGCGACCCTTGAGAACATCGTGGTCGGGAGCAGAAGTTATCTGATAGCTTCAAGTCGCCGCTCAGCCGCGTCTAATGGCTTATACTGCGCCGGAGGGTGTGGAAACCATGACAAACGTTCCTGCCGCTTTCGGCCGACCCGCACCATTCTGTCCACGTGCCCTCGGGCGACGGTCTCGTGATCTGACGCGTGCCCATAATAGTTCCGCGAAAACCTTCAGCATGAAGTACGCATGGAAATATCGAAAATTCTGGCGGACTCTAGCTGCATGCATGGGTCGCAGCGGTTGGCGGTGTCGCGGCAAGCTGTCGGGAACAGTGACATTCGTTATCCGACACAGATTGTTACAGAGCATGATGGAGTTTTCTCGCACGCGAATTCAAAAAAAGCAAGCCCGGTGCCTACCGGCCTTTGGTAACAAATCGATATACCATCCGCTCGGGTGAAGTCAAAGCCAAGTCCCTACTCGTGTTGCTGTTATCTCTTTTCACTCAAACCTCTCCACGGTCAGGATTCAGAAGCACTATCTTTGTTCAACCATCGTTATATTCAATTGCTTTCAGAGACAAGTACACCGCGTGCATACAATGCAATCATAAATACAATTTTCCCCCACAATCCCCAGTCCCGAGTCCTTTTGCGCCTCCGAGACCATCTAGAGGGGCGGGTTGGCAGCGCTGACGAGCGTCTGGAAGTAAGTCTGGAACCAGGTGCCGGCCTCGGGCGCGGGCTGGGTGGCATCAGACTGTAGACATCACACCGTCTCAATATATAGCTTGCACACCAAAGAAAAACGGGACACGTACCAGAGAGCAGGTGCTGTCAAAGCGGGGCGACGAGCTGTTGCTAGTGCCGTCGGACTCGCCTCCGGGCTTGACCCAGACGATGGAGTCGATGAGCGAGGAGCCGGTGCTGGTCGTGGGGCGGGTGCCGAAGCCTGCGCCCTTGATGTTGCACCAGTCACCCCACTGCTGGCGGAGGTTCTGCTGGCCGGAGCGGCCCTGGTCGACGATGAAGTGCGCGGGGAAGCCCTGGGACTGGAGCTCGGGGCCGAGTGCCTAATCGCATTCGTGTCAACGACGATCCGTTTACTAAGAAATTCATGAAGAACAGAATACTTACGTTGATGTAGTGGATCTCGTCGTAGTTGGGGTTGCCCTGGGTGATGGGGTCGGGCGACGCAGCGCTCAAGGCGTTGTAGTTGGCGACGTTGGTGGCGAGGCCGCGGACCTGTGCAGGCGAGCCAGCGTTCTTGAAGACGGAAGCGAAGAGCTGAGCGGCGGGGCCGAGGTTGGCGGGCCAGCCGAGCCAGCCAGCATGGCCGGCGTCGAGGTACATGATCACGCCCACGGACGCGAGCTGCTTGAGGGCGTAGTTGACGCAGGCCTTCATTCAAGAGTCAGTACCACGAATCTCAGAGGGTTCAATGGCGAGAGTGCTTACGAGGTAGGTCGTCTGGGCGTTGGCGCACTTCTGGACGTTCAAGTTTGTGACCAAGTTGGCGAGGGAGTCAGGCTCGATGACAGCAACAACGCGGACATCAGGGTATTCTGGACAGAACTCGATGAGAAGGGCGCAGTGAAACAACCCCGCAGATACTCACGCTTGACCTGAGCGACGATCTGGTCGATGTAGTTCTCGTAGTTGGCCTGGCCGTTGTCCGCAATCGAGAACTCGCCGTTGGACGCTTTGGCGGCGCAATCACGGTCGGGCAGGTCGTAGACGACAATCTGCACGATCTGGGGCGTGCCGGTGGACTTGCCAATGGCGCTGGCGTTGGCGAGGTAGGTGCCGAGGGTGGGGACCTTCGCGACCTGGTCGAACCAGGTGAAGTTGGGAATCTTGGCCACGCTGGAAGCCTTGGCAGCGAGCGAGGAGTCGGTGATGGATGCAACGGCGGCCTCAACCTCGGCGGTGTAAAATGGCGAGAGGAAGAGTCCGTAGCCAGTGAAGGGGTTGCCCGCACTCGGGGGCGAGGACGAGGTGCCACTAGGAGCAGAGCTTGTGGAGGAACCGCTTGGGCTGGAAACCGGGGTCGAAGATGAGACCGGGGGAGGGGTGTTAGAGCCCGGCCTGGAACAGTGTCAGCTTCGACCGAAGGTACCATAATGAACTTGGATACATACAAGCACTGCGAGTAGTACGGGTTGCTGACGACACAAGTCGATCCTGCTGCGCAGGTCGTGGGTCCAGCTAGAGTGCATATAATGTTAGAGATATTGCCATTGTACGAAACAGAAGTGCGTACTCCATCCTTGACCACCGCACTGTCCGTAGATAGGAGACTGCGCCTGAACGGCAGAGATGAGCGTCACGAAGGACGCGAGAGCGGCGAACTTGAACATCTTGAAGCTTCGCAAGAGGGCGACTGTTCAGACCTGTCGATCTTCGGCTGAACCCCCACCTCTTATATAGCCCCGAACGTCGCGCGCGCACCCGGCCTTTCGAAGTCAAAAACAGGAGAAATGCGTGCTCGCAAAAGGCAGCCGACAGCACGAATAATGCCGGCGTTGACCCGAGGTACTGGGCGGAGTGACCTCGGGAGCAGAGCGCAGGCCAGCGCGGACGTGGCAGCATGTAAAGTTGGTCGGGGGTGGCGGTCATGAGACGCAGGAGTTCATCCGATGTCGAGGATAATGTGCGGGGCTGCGGGGCCTTCTGGCTTGATCCTGGACGGTAATAGCTCGGTAATAGCGGCCGCGACACCCAGGGCATATTGAGGTGTACGTATACTTGCTATTGACAACATTCTCCGCATCTTCGTGTGACACCCTTCTTCGGATCCGATCACGAGGTTGCGGATCCTTGGCCGTGATGTCGAACTGCTGATGTGCCGACTTCTGTCTGGAAATGGAGGCGAGCCAAGAGATTTCGTCTAGGAGGACGGCATGAACTCGCTCCCATTGCGGGCTGCGACCTACAATTGCACCATTACGTCCAAGTACCGATGAGGTTCCAGTCCCTGGGGGTGGGCAATATTCGGCGGTGTTTGGCTCGTATGAGGGGGAGGTCGATGCATGAGCAGACCAAGTGCCCATCGGAAGCACAGACTCGGACTTCGGATGCTTCTGATGCAAGCCCCGTGCTCTCGGCAGCAGTTGACAATATTCCATGAAAATAGAATATCCCACCGGGGTGATCCTTGACCAACGGCCGGCGACAGAACATGTGAGCACGTGGGTCTGTCTGCAGTAGTGGTGTCTATTCAAGTATCCCTCGCGTCCTGTAAAGCGGTGAGTACGTACACCTCGAACGCCACATGAGCGTTGACAACAAACGAGCAGAAGGATGTTCCAATACTCCCTGGGTCACGATGCCATGTTACTTGAAGTTTCAAGCAAAACTTTCTCATCCATGACGTTTCTGAGCATTTCAAAACGTAGAGAAATGAAGGCACGTCGAGGTCTGATGGTCAATCTGTTGGGATCGCTCTGCGGAAGAGCATGCATACTCCTGACGCATGTGTGTCGCAGCGTTTTACTTAGAAAACCGGGTACTGTTCGCATGGTATGATGACCATTGAAGACCCTTTGGCGAGCGGCTCTCCGGTCAAAATTTTGTCCAGAGGGCACCTGTCTAGGATCAGCTGCGTAAGTTCCAGGGCGAAAAACTGTAAAGCACAAGGTCATCGCTCTCCACCGCCGGGGTCTCGACATGAGGAATCGACGTGCGCACCAAAGGGAGCCGACGGAGACGGATGCTTGCATGTGAAAGACCACCACCACAAGAATAGATTCACTTCTCCGAAACGCAGACCATTACATTCCACAGAGCGACAGCACGCACTCGTCCATCAAGCCAGACGTCGGAAACAAAACTCAAGACCACTTCCCTGCGACACTAACGCCGCTTGGGCGCACTCGGAGGCGGAGGAAGCAGTGGGAAAGCTCCCCCGCCTCCCCCGGAAGTATTGGAGGAAGAAGTCGAAGTCGCCCCTGACCCCAGCAAATTTGTCTCAAACAGTCCACCAGAGGATGTTGTTTCCGCTTTGTTGCGACCAGGGATGGAAATGGAAAAGGTCTGTCCTTCCTTGAGAGAATAATCCTTCTTTGGGCCCGCAGGGATGTGCGGTGAAGGCTTGTCGTCCGAAGTAGGAGAGGGCGGATTGAGATGGGCCTTCCAGCGCCTGTGGGTACACGTAAGTGTCAGTACTGGAGCATGCAGGAGTTCACAGGTGACGATACTTTGTGTAATCCTGCAGGGCCACGTCTAGGGACAGTCAGCGGCCATAACGTATGCGTCACTGAGAAGGCTCACTGAAGTCAAAGCTGTCTGACCGCTCAGCAAACCCCATGCCGATGTACGCCTTGCGTCCGCTGTCCTCTACTCGGACGACGAAGTATCGCGAGGAATCTAGCACGCCTTCTACAGAGGGTTTGGCAGGATCATACGCAGCCTTCGCGAATACTGACGCCGGAGGGCTCAGTATATGGGTCCCGGTCAGAGATAGTCATCTTACATTCGCCTAACAAAGAACAGTCTGAGTGCACTGTCGCATGCATAACTAAACTGCATTCGTACCAGTAGACGGATCTTCAAACAGCAGCGATACGGCATCTGCTTTCTCAATGATGCGCATGCGTCCCTTCCACAGTGGCGATGCGAGGTCACCCCAGTCCTGAGCACGGTGACCCTCGTTCGCCTTCAAGGGTGGGATCTTGTACACTGGCGCCGCTCGTCAGACCAGCCGGCTAACACAGCAAGCGATGTACCTGAGATCTCGCGCGCGATGTAAAGGATAGACTCGATTTCGTCAGTCCCAAAGTCGTCCATGGCGGGTAGATTTGAGACTTTGTGCAGGTGGGGGTGCGGGGAGAGTGATAGTTGGAGAAGACATATGAGCGGTGCAGTGCATGCTCAGATATGATCGGCGCGCCACACACGCGTGCACAATCGACTCAGCCGCGGCACGCGTCCTTGCCTTCGACAATAAGTTATACTTACGATCCAGTGAACCCTTTCTACAGGCTACGACCATGAACGGCCCACCGACTCCTCCTGCCGAGGACCAGCCTCTTCCCGCCGAACAAGCGCCTGCACCTGCCGCCACCAGCGATGCGCCCGCTGCGGTCGAGGTTGCCCCAGATAACCAATTGCCGTCACCCGAGCAGTCACCATATTACCAGATCTTTCCCCAGATCGCCTCGTTAGCAGCAAAGGGAGAGATTCAAGAACTGATCGAGCTCGCAGAGCGTGCGGATCTGAATGTGAGTGCCCTCTTGAATATACACGGGCCTTCATGAACGTCCTTGAATAGGGCGTCCACGATACACATCCCTCGCGCCTTTTCGTCACAGCTCCATTGGTACTGGGGTACCTCATCCGAGATGAAGTGTAAGTAAAGAATCTCTCCGAGATGTGTTGACATGGAATCCTGAAGGTCGGTCAGCCCTCCAGCTAGATTTGCCCTAACCCGCCTCCCCAATTCCATTGCCGTCCTCCCGCTATCCCAGGCCCTCTTCGGGGTCCTCGCCTCGACTTCCGAGCGCAAATACGAGAACGTGTACACGCGCGCCGAGAGACTATACGAGATGACGCAGGCATCGGACTTCCCAGACGCAGACCTCGCCTCCGTGATTTCAGGACTTACAACCAACTTCGTCGGTGCGTGCCCCGTGATCCATCCTTCCCGCGCCCGGTGGACCAACGCGCACTTCGGCCAGAATCGTTCCGCAGGCGCACATTCGCGCTGATCTCAAAAGCGTACACTTCAATACCCCTCGCCCTCGCCCAATCCTACCTGGGACTCCCCCGAGACCAGCTCCTCGCAGGTACGCGCACGATCGACACCGGACCTTCCCCGACTCACCTGATCTCCCGCCCCAGCCGCGGAATCGAGCAAGTGGGCCTACGACGCGTCCGCGGACGTGTTGACGCCGCCGCCAGCCAGCGCGGAGCGCCCGCACCTGAACGGCTTCGTTTCAAGTGCGTCTTCCGTTTCACCCGTCTCCTTTGGTGCCGCGTGCGGAGCGCTGACACGACGATCGCCCCGCAGCGCCGTCGACTCTGCTCACGTTCGACCTCGTCACCGACAGCGTCGCGCGCTTGGAGGTCTGAGCGCCGTGGGCTCGTCGCTATCCGAATGTAACAACTCTGCTGTAATGTGTACGCTACGAGTCGCGACGACGATCGCCCCTTTCCCCGCCCCGATTCCACACCCGAGCTCAGCTCTGCTGTGTATCCAAATGACAAAGTCCGTGTTGGTTGCGGGATCGTAGCGACTTACGGCAGATCCGACAAATGCTAGCCTAAACTCTACAGAGGTATTATGATACAAGATGATACAGATATGCGTGCGATGATGGGCTGTGGATGTTATGATGGGGGAGGCAAAGCGCCGTGCGGAGGGAGGGCGCGGACGATGCGCTTCCAGTCCTTCACGTCCGTTCGTTCAGATGTGCTGCTGTAATGCCAGATCGTAAGCGGACTGACCTTGTGGTTGACCTTCTCGAGGTCTTCTTGCGCAGCAATGTAGAGCATGTAGCGCGCAAGCTTGTCGAGTTCTCGGTCCGCCATGGCTTGAGGGGTATGTGCGTCTTTGAATGCTGATATCTTCAATCCTTGCTTGGGATTTAGAGCGAAATTACGGCCCTTTGTGAAAACTCTCTCAAACACTCTTCCGGTGACAGAAAATATGCTACTCACGAGGTCGTCAACGTGGATGGTATTCTTGCCGTGGCTGCAGGGTCTGGTCAGTATTTCGGGAGGGCGGTGAGAAGTGAGAGTAGGTTCCTGACAATTGTGGGAAATGGTTCCAGATGATCTGAAGCGCCTTGACGGAATGCGTGTATGGCTTTCCGTCTCGCTTCGAGAACACCGTGAACATGGATGTCTTGTCTAATACTGCTCGTTTTTAGTACTGCGGTCCGATCGAGTACGCTTTTGATGCTCACCAAACGATATCTGCAATCTCTTAGTGAATTAGGTGAAGCTGACTTGGCTGCATGAAGCTTACCTTGTAATTTCTGTTAGCCCCCAACATGCCTAGCTCGACGAGCTTCGTTTCGAGCCAGACCCAACTTGTCTGTGACCTAGAAGGAGTTCAGCGGAGTCCTTCGAAGACAGACGAAGCCTCAACTACCATATGCAGATATCATAATGCGGGTATACGGCGGTCAGGAATTCGTGTAAGTGGGGACGCGCGCATTCTGCTGGCGGCAAGGCCCCAGACGTGAGCGGCTTTGTATCTAAAATTGCTGGAAGGAAGAGACACGTCGGTGAGCATACGAGCAGACCGCCTCAAAGATGCGCCGGATTTACTGTAATCAATGTCGAGCACGAGCAATTTCTTGCCCTCGCGCAAGGGGTTGATGATATTCACTTTCAGCTTCTTGGTAGCTTCTCGTACTTTACGGATGTTGCGGAGGTCGTTCTGGTATGCGGCGGCTGCAGCGGGGTCGGCGGAGAAGTCCACGTCGAGGTCATTGACGACGTCTGGGAGAAATTCAAGCTCTGCACGGGCAGTAAATGAGCGGACCGTCACTCAGTGGTGCAGGGGATACTCTTGGCTTACGTGAAGGATCCTTGATCTCATCGCCCTCTGGTGTGCCAATAAGAGTGAACTTCTTCCCGCTGACGATTTTGAGGTCTCCTCTAGTATGAAGCACGACCCAAATGAGACGTGGCGTACGCCAGAGAGACGATCACTCACACCCGCTCCTCATCCGGGGGCAGCTTGCCCTTCACCAATCCCAAGATCTTCTGTCGATCCGGCGGGACGTTCGTCAGACTGAACAATGCTGCCTTCAAATCGAATACCCTGTGCCAGCCTTTGTGAGCACACACTCGCCACACGCAACACAGGTCATCGCACCTGTCCGATTCGGCAATGTCTAATGTGTAGGGCTTGCCAGCCCATGAGAACGCAAGATGTATCCATTGCTCTTCTACCCCGACCTCGTCAGGTGCAGCGTTGACCTTGAATGCCAGCTCAACGTCAGCTCTCATATCTCTCGCAAAGATATGTGCAGTCCACTTACTGATTCCGTCTGTACCACCGTGCCCCGGACACCATTGACACTTTCCACGACCGCCTTTGACATAGCTTCAGACACCGAGTCTTGTTCAATTCGCGGTTTCTTGGACGGACTAGGGAGACCGTCTTGCGCAGACATGCTACGTTATTAAAGACGTATGTTGGGGTATGTGCGCTGCCTGTAGCGGGGTAGGAGAAAAATGGAGGAGAGAATGGATGTGGGGGAGAAGACGCGTCGGTCACGAACAATTGAAGGTGGTAATAGAATTGGAGTTACCGCGTCGGTCGCGTCGCGCCTATTCGGTCTCCGGCCCGTCGGCTTTCCTTCTTTCCTCCATCTGTTGGCCGCCCCCACGTACGACCGTCCTAGCATTTTCTCTCGCGCGACATAGCAATCATCTGCTCACGGCTATAAGGGATATATGGACCATACGCGCTTGGTTTTCCAGCTGTGCTCATGCCGTATGCGGTGCACGTACGCAGACGCCTTTTCCCGACTCTTTTGACTAAACCTCTCACAGATTATGCGCTAGCATCATCACCTGCTCACTGTATGTTTGTTTCATATTCAGACGTATGATATCCGCATTACCATATAGTTGCCGTGTTATTCTGGCTTGTGAAGGTATTCCAGACCTTCCGCCAGTCCTCGCCCTAAGCAAGAGCGATCGCGTAATAGTCGTGCACGTCCAATATTAGGTCGGTTCTTACAACTTGGGAGATACATCCCGGTAACGGTGTGCTCATGGTGTTGTGCAGCATGTCTGCTATCTCTGGTCAGACCGTTCCAGTGATTTCTGGTTTGGGCGCCTGCTGGCAGCGCAGCACGACGTTTCTCGAAACCTGTCCTCTTTACTTATTTCCTTCCTCGGATTCCAGACCAGTCCTGCTTGTTCCTTCATTTGACGGAGCGCTCTGATACGTCACCAAGCCTGTGTGTCTGATTCCCAGCTTTGCCATGGTCGTCAGTCTTGCAGCTCGCTGGCGTAAGTAGAGAGCTCGAGTATTCCCGCCATGGCAAATTCAGTTGAACGATCTGCTTACATAGGACCCCTCCTCTTTACCTGGATCTCGGCGTTGTACTTACGATCGAAAGCAACTGTAAGGCTTCGGATTTGCGATATGCGCGTCTGTTGTCGTGAGCCACCACCTATTCCCGTGCAGCGCTGTAGCGCTCAGTCAAACCATGGCCTGATCGTCTGCCTCGACCTACATAACATCATCTGGCACACCTTGCACTGCGCTGGGCGGGCGGTTGTCTCGGTGCGATCAGATTAAACCTTGGCCTACAGCACTGTCGGTTCATTGACTGACGCGTACCCACGGTACAGCACATCCTGAGCTTGCCCGTGATAGTGTAGCGGCCTGACGGCACCCGACGTATGCGACGGGCCCAGCACGACTCGATAGGCGAATACTAAGACTAGTCTTGTCATCTCTAGTCACACGCACCCGCTCAAGCATAGCCCCTTGCAACCGGCGGGGGCTCGGAGTCAATGGGCGAAGGTCGATGATCACGACGGCGATGCGACCTCCCGGGGCAAGAATATCTTCAAGTTCCCGAATCCATTTTCATACGCCTATATTACCGGCGCAGCCCCGCACCTATTTGTCCCACCCCTTCCCTCTGATCATATTCCGCCAGCACAAACGCTCGATCCAAATGTCGTCACATTCGCAGACCGCTGCTGAGACGAAGGCGAAGAGTACGAAGCCTCGTCCAATTGCAGTGCCGCGGCCGTCAGCGAGCCTCATCGTCGTGAACTCACAGAATGAGGTTCTTATGGTTCATCGCAATCCACAAGCAACCTCGTTTGGCGGTGTCCATGTGCGTTCTACTTCCGACGACTGCGTGGATCGAGAATGTGCACTAACATCTGCTCGTCACGCAGGTATTCCCCGGAGGCAACTATGACGCGAAGCAGGACGAGTCGTACCAGATGACCGCCATCCGCGAGACCTTCGAAGAGTCTGGCCTGCTACTTGCGTCGTCGCAATCGCAGTCTGCCTCACGCAGCCAACCCGCACTCGACGACAAGACTCTCGAGACGTCACGCGAGTCCATCCACGCGCAGGGCCTGCTCTTCAAGGACTTCCTGCGCACACACAACCTCTCCGCCGACGTGTCTTCCCTCCTCCCCTTCACCGAATGGGTCACCCCGCAGCTGCTGCCCCGGTACGCACACACCCCGTTCCCCTGTCTCTCACTCACACTGACACCGCCCCCGCCCGTCGATCTGCAGCCGCTTCCACACCCGTTTCTACGTCGCCTTCCTGCCCGCCATTCCCTCCGCCGGCTTCGCCTCCGGCGCGACGCAGCACCGCCTGCCGACGCCGGACGGCGGGCAAGAGGTCGTCGCCGCGCACTTCGTGCACCCGCAGGCCGCGCTCGCCGCGTTCCGCGCGCGGCGCATCCAGCTCATGCCGCCGCAGTACTACCTCCTCACGACGCTCGCGGACATCCTCTACGGCGCGCACACGACGCCCGCGCAGGCCGCGCGCGTGCGCGCGCTCGCCGCCGGCGCGTTCGGCCGCATGGTCGTCAACCCCCGCGCGCTGCCCGGCCTCGACAAGGACGGCAGGTCCGTGCTGACGTATGAGGGCGACGAGGCGCGCGGGGGCCCCGTGGGGCGCCTGCATCGGTCGCTGGTGCGCCCCACCGGCCGCGGGGTGAGTCCTTGTTATGTGTACCTGTGGTGTTTGGGCGTGCTGCTGACGGTGTGCGCGGCTGCTGTTTCAGGGATGCACGGAGATCGTTCTGTTGAGGAACTTTGATATCTTCGCGGATATCCCGGAGCGGGCGGAGGACTCAGAGGAGAAGGCGAAGTTGTAAGCTGTCATGAGCGTCAGCTTGGGCTGCGCTACGGATCATGTCGTGCGCCAACGTTTCAAGTACGCCAATGTATACGATATATGGATGCTTGCGTGCCATCCTAATGCTTTTGGTGATGTTAAGTAGGATTTTCAATGCTCTTATACCTCTATTTGTATTTTGTTCATATTGTGTGTTATCATCGTTATCATCTTCAACCTTGCACTCTGACCTTCCGGCACACCATGAGTTAGGGGATACACAGACTGATTTCAGGGGTTGGGTAAGGAATATGAAGGCTACAGGGGATAAGACGAGAAGTCATCTACTAGTGCTACGACTCGGTGGTGGGGTGGGAGGGGAAGTATGGGATTAGGGATACAAGAGCAACTGCAAGCCGTTATGGACCGTGGAATAATCGAGCCAATAAGCGTTAGAAATGCACACACGAAAAAAGACGAAGCTTGAAGCTGAACACCGGAAACATCGTTCCTCATTAGAGTCATAAAAACCAGAATAAAAACACAATGCAAAATGCGAAGAAACCCATTAAGTCAGAAATGCAAATGTAGAGCGGGGCGCAAAAGGAATATGCTGTAGACCAGAAACTTGAAAGAGGCGAGATTAGAGAAACCAGAGAATGGGAAATGGGAAGATGCGGGATAATTCATAGCCATAGCAGCGTGCGCTTGATATCTGGTGTCTGGGACAGCTCAGATGTCGAGCACTTGGTAGTCGTACTGGACCTTTTCGCCCCAATAGGACGGGTCGCAGGTGCCGATATCCGCCTGGCCCGAGCCGCCGAGCAAGAGCGCCGGAATATTAGATGAGGTCGCTGCGCCCCACTGCGCGAGCTTCGAGCCAGACGGGTTCGGGTTGCCGGTGTGCAGGAACGCACTGTAGCGCGCCTGCATCTCGCTGATGAGCGAGGACTGCGCAGAGTTGGGGCTATCGACGGTGCCGAACTGTAACGCCGAAGCACGTCAGGCGAGGATGACTTGAGCCCGGTCAAGGCAGACGTACCACAATCTCAATATCATCCTGGTGGCACACCGAGCCGGCCTGGGTGCAGAAGGGCACCTGCTCATTTCCGGGGTAGGTCGCGCCAACAACATAAAGCCCCACGAACGCGTTGCCGCCGTTGCCAGCCCAGTTCCTCGCGAACGTCCAGGTGGCACACTTCCACACAGAGTCAGTGCCGAGGGCCTCGAGCTGGACGCGCGCATCGGCAGCCTTGCCGTCCGCGAGCTGCGGGATGGTGTACTGCTGCGTCGACAGGATGATCTCCGTGCGCGGGTCGCCGAATGTGCCGCCGACGACCTCGTCGTAGAGCGACGCGTCCATCGGGGAGTCGAAGTTGCCGTAGATCGTCAGCCCGGCTTCGTTGAGCACGGTCGAGATCAGGACCGGCTTGGAGACCTTCGGGAAGGGCGACGTGGAGTCGAGCGTGGAGGTGATGAGGCTGCCGTCGTGCACGGGGCGCATGGGTTCGGCCTGCGTGGCGGCGGCGTCGACGGTGAAGCCGTTGAGGAAGGTCTCGTTTGTCGCGTCCAGGATGGTCTCGAGTGAGAGGCTGTTGATGCATGCCGAGTCCGATGCAGAGCAGTTGAGCTGCGAATTGAAGTAGTTCTGCAAGTTCTTCTGTGCGCTAGTCGAAAGGAATCCATAGTCCTGCAAGAATATGAGACACTGCATGTAGGATGACCATGACGGTGCTTACCATAGGGTCGGACTGAAGGATAGCAGACTGGAACAGTGACGACGCCGACGGGATCGCAAGCAAAGCCCTGATCATGTTGGCACCGCTGCTCTGGCCAGCAATAGTGATCTTGGACGCACTACCTCCAAAGCTGGGGAGCACCTTCTGCAAGAACTGCATGGCGGTCATCACGTCCTTCAGCGCAAAGTTCGTCCTGCCATCCGGAGAGTTCCACCCGAGCTGACCGAAAGTTAGAATGTCATTTTCTCGGAGTATATGCGCGGGAACTTACACCGCCGAGACGATATTGAACGACTGCAACAATAGAACCCGTAGCCTTGGCGAGGTTCGATCCGTCCAAACCAGGGTCAGTCGCGGAGCCCATAATGAAAGAGCCGCCGTGGATCCACATGAGCGTGGGTGCGTTGCTGTTCGCCGTTACCGAGGAGGGCACATAGAGGATCATGGACAAGCAATCCTCGGAGTACGCGGAGGGGTCGACGTTCTGCTGCGGGCAGGCCAGCGGCAGAGCGGTGACATCCGATGAATTATTACTACAAATGCAGATCTCAGTTTGACAGTCTCGTAGAAGCGACCAAAAATAACGCACGGGAGTGCCCAGGTGGTAGCAACGCTAGGGTCCTGCCATCTCTGCGCGGACCCGTACTTGACGGAGAACTTGGACGCGCCATTGGACGCTTGCGAGCCGAGCGCGGTGCCCAGCGGCGTCTTGACGGACGGCCCGGAGGGCGTCTGGCGCGGGCACAGGATCCTCTTGATGATGGGCAGATGGCAAAGGAGCCCGCGAGGGTCGACTGGCGGGAAGGCAAGACCTTTGCCGCCGCGGAAGTTCTCAGCGGGCACAGGCGTGGCGACCGCTGCAGAAGCCAGGACGAGCGAATAAAGAAGAGAAGTAAACGCGACCATGGCGATCTATCTGTAAGGAAAAGAAGAATAAGATAGATGTGCGGCGGATGCTCGTCGGCCTGAGAACTCGGGGCCGGTGCTGGGATGGCGAGACGGGATGAGAGGAGACGGTTTTAAAGAGACGAGGAGGCCGTCTCGTGCCTGCGAGGACGGGGAAAGGAAGAAGGATGATGACAGGAACGGAGACAGGGCCTGATTTTGATTACTCGAGGCCATGGAGGGCTCGGGAGGGAACAATGGCAGACAGCGGAGGACAGTGTGCTATGGCCGCACGCGCTGCTCTCACGCGTTGCCGGCATCTCCTCCCTGCCTCTTTTGGCCCCTCCTTGTTCTACTCTCGGTAACTCGTCCTTTCCTCCACCTGCTCCCTCAACCTGCGTTCCTATCGATCTCTCTTCGCCCCCCTGGCCTCGGCGTAATACTTGTATGCCTCGGGTCCGCGTACACATAATTCTCAGACTTTTCCCTGGTGATGCAGCTACCGTCCCTGGCTTCGAAATTCCAAGTCACGCACTTTCTATGCTATTCCACAAATAAATAAGGTTGTCAAGTTGTCGTGGACACCCACCCAACTTTCAGCTAGCAACCAGTAGCTTGATCTTGCATTGTGCCCAAGTAAGAAGTGGTACAGGGGCAGCATGGATGTAAGGCTTGCCAACACCGATGTCAATGGACTGGACCTCCGGCCGATGCCATGGTCCGTGGGGTATTTAATTATGACAGGCACACTGCCATGTGCCGGACCTCGGATGCTTGGGACTGTGAGATGGTCGGTGCAACCGGTCGCCCCTTGAGAATACAAGTACATACCCTTCGATACTCCGCCAAGCTATGGTTTTCCATGGAAAGGTGCTGGCGGTCAGTTACGCCCCTGTGCAGCACACGGCGCAGATAATCCGCCGCAAGGACCGTGGGGATACAGAAAGACAAACGGACAGAAACAGACCCACAGGAGTCTGCGGAGCGCTGATGAGCCGTAAAAAGTACACCCAGCATTCTGTCTATTCGGATCAGCAGCCAGGAAGACTACTGGAGTATGAAATAGACATCGGCTGTGCAATGGGCGCACACTCGCCGCGGATGACACGGCACGACGATGCCGCATCGAATGTGGTTGTAGTTGTCTTGTTCCAAAATTATTCATACCATCTTGAGCGTTGACAGGGATCCACCGTAGGCACATGAAGTAGTTCATATCAGTCGCGTGAGTACGTTGCATACAATTGGAGTTGCCAGGTCGTTATTCCTGGCCTACCTGTACGCTCGCTGTAGCTCCTATTCTCGTACATGAGTCCTTGTGACGGTCATAATTGACGACGTACTAAATTAAAGACAATTCAGCGCGGTCTCACGAGACTAAAGTCTCATCAGCAGGCACACACTGGATACAAGGTCTCCGGACCCTCGTTTCACAGGTACACCAGGACAGCGTCGAAAACGGTAATGCTTGTTCACTGCTGTAACTATGGTCAACTGTCCGGCCATTCCAGAAAAAAAAACCGAGTAGCCACAAGAGGAGGCCTTCTTCATATTTCCTAAGGTAGCGCAGGTAGAGCTGTGTGCATGAACCACGGTTTTCGGCCTGTTCGGCGAAACGCACTACGAAGGTGAGGGAGGAAGCAGATGTGAAATAGACGCCCATCGCCGCCACCGACGCGACGCGCCCTCGGCAAGCGCCGCACATCATGGCGTCGACCGTCACTGCACCTGCGGCTCTGAAAATGTGGGCAGAAAACCCATCGTATTGTCCTCGTTAACGCACTGATAATGAACAAGCCTCACTGTAGGGTCTGCACTTGGAGCTGTGCGCGAGCTCTTCAAGAAGATTAGCTCTATCAACGCAAAACATGGCAAATTCGACTTCGTGCTCTGCGTCGGGGATTTCTTTGGGCCCCAGAGCGAGGGTGCCGAAGGTGGTGATATTGCGGACTTGCTAGAAGGGAAAATTGAAGGTGAGGACTTCTGTCAATAATACTCGCGGCACGCGCTCATGATCTGTAGCGCCCCTGCCGTGCTACATCATGCAGGGTGAACATCCACTTCCCCAGCCTGTCATCGACAAGTTTGCGAAGACGGGTGGAGAGATATGTACTAATGTATTCTTGCTAAGTGAGTACAACCTTGTGTGTTATATCTCAAAATTCCACGTACGACGACCCATAGGTAAATCTGCAATCTTCACGACGGCCGAAGGTTTGCGTATCGCATGTCTTGGAGGGATATATGAGCCAAACATATATCAGGGTTCCGAACTCCCCCACGTACGTATCTGAAAATACTTCCAGAAAATGCAGCTAATATCCGTCTAGGGCTTTTCTTCACCCTACTTCACCTCCCAAACCACCTCCAAGCTCCTCGCTAACACCCTGTCGAGCTCTGCACCCGCAGGCTCGTCCCTCGCTTCCATCATGTCCACCGCCAGCGCTTCCTCCCTCGTCGATATCCTCATCTCTCACGACTGGCCCGCCTCCATAACCGCGCTCTCATCTGCACCCCTGCCCTCAACCGAGCTTGCCAACACAGGCGCGCCCCCTATCGACGACGTAATTCGCAAAACCAAGCCTCGGTACATCTTCGCAGGCGGAGGCACAAAGCCTCCGCACTTCTGGGAGCGCGAACCGTTTCTTTGGGCCGACGAGGGCGGGAGGGTCTCTCGATTTGTCGGCCTCGGCGCATTTGGTGCAGAACCTGTTGGGGGAAAGAAGCAACGAGTACGCCCTGTCCCTCACTCTATTTTTCTCTAACCGCTGAGAATACGCCCCTGGCGCGCGCTCTGACAGTGGTTCTACGCATTCTCGATTTCCCCGCAGACGCTAGCACCCGCAGCACCCGCTCGCCCCGCCAACGCGACCGCGAACCCGTTCACAGAGCCCATCGCGCGGCCCTCGAAACGGCCGCTCGAGGGCGAGGGCGAGAACTTCCGCTGGGGGAACGTGCCGCAGCCCGGGAAGCGCACGCGGACGGGTAGGCTGTCCCCTTGTTCTCGAAAATATCATTCACCAATTTGCAATTGCGCTCCTCTCCCCCCCCTTGCCCTTGCCAGCCGCGCCTGTTGGGGAACAAGGCAAGCCGCCGCCGGGATACCGCTGTCGCAGGTGCGACTCGACAGAGGTGCGCGCAGACACGCCTGTCACCCGCCGCCGCGTGGCCAGCTGACTGAGAGCCCCCGCCCGTTCTGTGCAGCACTTCATCAATGATTGCCCTGACCGCACAAAGCCCCCAGAGGGCTACGTCTGCAAAATCTGCAATACCGTACGTCCTAGCTCTCTCCACCCCTCTCATCGCTTTCGTCGTCTCTGACACCATCGCGCAGCCTGGCCACCTCGTCCGCGACTGCCCCACACGAGGCGCAGTCGGCGACACCGGCGGGCGCAAGCCGCGCGAGGGCTACGTCTGCCGCGCGTGCGGCAGCGAGCTGCACTACCTCGACGACTGCCCCGTCATCACCGAGCGCGGGGGCGGGCCGCCCGAGCGCCACGGGCACCGGCGGGGGCGCGGGCCCCCGCGCGAGATCACCGCGGACGAGTGCTGGTTCTGCCTGTCGAACCCCGCGCTCGCGAAGCACCTCATCGTCGCGATCGGCGAGGAGTGCTACGTCACGCTGCCCAAGGGCCAGCTCGTGCCGACGCACGGCGCGGAGGCGTACAGGGAGCGCGGGGTGCAGGTGCCGCGGGTGCCCGGTGGTGGGCATGTGCTGATTGTCCCGATTGCGCATTTTACGACGTTGAGCTCGATTCCGGATGGGCTGCGCGCGTCGGTGGGGGAGGAGATGCAGAAGTGCGTATTGCAGTCGCGCATATATGCGCTCAATCGCCGTCGATGCATGGCTCATCGTTGTTTTCTCGCCTGCAGATACAAAGCGGCGCTGCGCGCATTCTACGCGAAGCACGGTGCGACGCCGATCTTCTTCGAGGTCGGCCGACTCTCCGCCAAGGGCGGGCACGCGCACGTGCAGGTGATCCCCGTACCCGTGGCGCTGCAGGATGAGGTGGAGCCGAGGTTCATCGAGGACGGCAAGATGCAGAACATCGAGTTCAAGGTGGAGGAGGCGGACGCGGTGATCCCAAGCCATAATGCGGGGAGCTATTTCCGCGTCGAGCTGCCCGATGGGCGTCGGTTGGTGCATTGGATGCGGGATGGGGTGCCGTTTAGTGTGCAATTTGGGCGGTGAGCGATTTTTGGTTGTTTGGGATTCGAAAGAACTGCTACTGATGTGTATGATGTGGTAGGCAAGTGTTGTCTTCGCTGTTGAAGCTCGAGGACCGGCTGGACTGGAAGGCGTGTATGCAGTCGGAAGATGAGGACACAGCGGACGCGCAGGCGTTCAAGACGGCCTTTGCGCCATTCGACCCTACGATATAGCCTTCTTCCTGTGACTTGTTCGTCTTCGCGCCTCCGCAGTGTATCTGTACCATCACTCATCGGCCCGAGAATGTCAAATCAAGCGCACGGTGGTATATAGATCGTCTTTGTCGTATGGTATCTAAGTGTATATACCCGAGACGACGCCGCGAGTCCCATACACCCTGGTATTACAAACAAGTATGAATCTTCTACTGGTCGCTTCCGCTGTCTTGCCCATGTCATGTCGTGCGTAGCATGGAGAAAGCTTATACGTGGCCGTCGAGGCTGGCGACGCTCTCGATGCTCTTCTTGTAGCTGTGGCCAAATGCGCGGCCGCCCTCCTTCTTGACCTTGCGGAGCACGCGGCCAATGGCGTCGAGACCTGTGGATACCCAATGAGCGATCAACATAGGTATCAGAGAGGGATGTGAGTTGCGCACCCTTGTCGAGGTCCTCGATCGGCGGGCCGAACGACAGGCGCACGAAGTGGTGGCAGGGCGAGCTGAACAAGTTCCTGCGGTGCGCAGGGTTGATGTCGAAGAAGATGCCCGGAATGACGATCGTCTTCTCCTTCAGCAACTCCTCGAAGAACGTCTATTCAACATCCCATCAGCCATCAACGTCGCAGAACAAGAAGCGAAGCAGAAGAAAGGGACGCACGAGGCCGTTGTTGAGCGGGTCCGGGAGCTTCTCGAGGTTAAGCCAGATGTAGAAGGTGGACACAGGCGGGACCTCGACGTCGAGGCGCATCTCGTGGAGCCGCTTGAGGACATGATCGCGCTTGGCCTTGAAGTGGCGCTGGAGCGCGAGCTTCTCCTGCTGCACGTGTTCTGGGCGCAGGAGAGGGATCGCGGCGAGTTGCAGGCTGCACTACGGTCAGTTCGCGAAGCGGCTTGGCAGCGGAGATGACGTACGGGTGGTTGGCACCGCCGTCCAGGAAGGACCCTGTGGTTCGCGTGTGTTGGAATTCGGGCTTGTCAAGACTTGGAATGAAGATAGGACGCACCAGATTGCGATAACGCGGTGATCAGGTTCTTAGGGCCGACGACCCAGCAGATACGCCAGCCGGGAAGACGCCAGTTCTAGGCGCGTATGTTAGCGGGAAGCACATAAGAAGGTTAGCTGGATAGGAAACCAGTACTTTGGTGAGACCATCAATGATGACGACAGAGTCCTGTAGGAGCAACCATGTTAAAGGAAGTCATATTCATCCTGACGATTGCACCATACCGAGTTGACATCTTCGATGTACTCAGCCGAGGAGACGGACTTGCCCATGTCCTGCTCTTTTTCGTGGTAGATATACCAGGAGTAGAACTATCATTCGACGTGAGGCATTGAATGACAACTGCGTCGAATGTGCGCACCTCGTCGAGGATCAGAGTCGTGGCACTGTCACGGCTCAGGGAGACGAGGTCCTTGAGGTCCTTGCCTGCGATTACCTGACCAGTGGGATTCCTGGGGTTGGAGGCAATAAGCACTGCAAGGCCTTGGGTACGGATGTCTTTCTATGGGTAAGTCGACTCAGTCTCCATGTACAATGCATAGATAGACGATCTAAAACACACCTTCACTTGGTTCAGGTCCAGGCGGTAATGGTTTTCAGGCTCCAAACTACGGTAGACGTTAACATCAGTCATTTCTACACGCATATATGCGCTACTTACGCGGTAGGGACGGGCACCAGCCGCCGGAAGGCAGAGAGCACCTGGTCATATGCAGTGTAATCCGGAACTTGGTATGACTGCCAGGATGACAATAAAGTGAGAAGACGTCCGTTGGCAAGAACAAGCATCACTTACGCAGTAAACATCGCCGATGACGGCTGCAACACGGGAGAGACCGGCACGACCACCGGGCACGATGCACACGTTTTCGAAGGTGTATTGGGACTTCTTTCCCTGACGGTACGTGTGGTTGTACAGGTCCGCCACGGCCTGTCGCAAGTCCTTCACGCCAGTCGTAGGCGCGTACTCGAGCGCGTCGAGAGGGTACTGAATGCTCGTAGGGCGTTCCGCAGAGTCGGGGATAGGCCCTACTTCGGGGGCACCTTGACCGAGATTGGACCATTCATGGGAGCTGGCGTAATTAAAGCCATTGGCCATAGCACGGTCCGAGCAGTAGATGACGCCGGTGGAGCCCGGATGCAGAATGCCAGGCACAGTCTCTTCATCCTACAGTCAAGCGCGTCAGTATGACGGTACACACGGATAAAGATAGCTAACGCACGGGGTTGATGGTCTGCGGCAGCAGCGCCTTGGGATTGTGTCCAGCAGCCTCACGGAAAATCTGCAGAGACGAGGAAAGCGTCAGAAAAAAAGGACGCGTCGCGTCGACGACGCGACTGTAGAACGTGCCTGATGGGCCTCCGAGTCTTTTTCATGCCTGAGCTTCGTGATCATGTCGTGCACCTGGGGAATCAAAGAAGGATTGTCATCCGGGGAGCAACCTCTGAGATTCAGTTTCATCTGGTATTACTGTGTGCAACCAATTGCTGGGACGTACAACATCTTTGAAGTGGATGGGGGTGCCGGAGCGAGAGGGGTTGGCGCTGGGGGTTCTAGACATTGCGCAGACGAAGGGTGGTCGTCTGGAGCGTCTCCCCCACGGTTTTTATAAGAGGACATCGTGGATCAGATCTATGATAGAACGAGTGCAGCCTCGTTGCCGTCTGTGCTATATTTGTGCCGTTGCGGTCAGCTTCTTGTACAGCTCTTCCACCTCGCGCGGCGCCACTGATCATGCTCACATGCCCCCGGCTTCAAAAAGTCTACAATGAGCTACAGCCAAGCGTCAATCTGTCCATCCAATCACAGCTCCAGTTATTTCGACAGTTACTGTATGGACTTCTATGGATACATCCCACCCGGCACCTCCGAGGTGCATTATGTTAACCACAATTTACAGCAGCGTCTCGCCTGTCCGTTGTGTCACTATTTGTGTTGGCATTCTGACAATGTTATGACTCACCAAGAGCGGCGCGGACCAGAGAACACCCCACGGCAACCGTTTGCTCGACGCTCTGCTCGTCTGCCAGCGAAGGGTTGACCTCCTGTGCATAGAAAAGATCGTCGGATAGGAACGCCTCGAGCAATACACGTTTCGGATTACGCACCATCAGATCAACGGCAGCTAATAGACCCGTCTCCCAAAGCCTCTCGCAGATGTAATGACCCTCACGGAACGTCAAGCCCCCACGGACAGGCGTGCCCGTGCTTGGGGCAACCGTGGGGTCGAGGGCATCGACATCGAAGCTCAGATGTATAGGCCGCTCTCTGCCGGGGTTGACCCGGTCAAGAGCCATTTCTACGACCTGCCCAATGCCGTACCGATCCACTTCGTGCATCGAAAAGGCGGCAATGTCGTGTTGGCGGAGCAGCGCCTTCTCGCCCGGGTCAACGTCGCGCAGGCCGATGTAGGCCAGCCTCGAGGGCCGCAAGTGCACATTGTCGAGCCATGCAAACGGCGTTGGCTCAGACTCAGATTTGTAATTGAGGGATTGGGAGCTTGCGAGCGACAGAAGGAACGAAAGCGGCATGCCGTGGATGTTTCCTGCACCATAAACCAAGATAAGCACGCTCCACATTGCGCGACATTAATGCTGCGCCCACAGACCTGAATCAGTCGTTTCGGGGGTATTCAGGTCAGCATGCGCGTCCACCCATATCACGCAAGCATCAGGGTGCTTCCTGTAAGACCGCTCAGGATCGATGTCACGGCTAAAAGAGCTCTGCCTCTTACGACAAAGTCCCCGCAATGGTGCCCATTGCGAGGGAGTGGTCGCCCCCCAGGGTGAGCGGGAGCCGGCCCTGAGCAGCGTGATCACCGACGACTTTCGCGACGGCCTCGGTGACTCGGGACACCAATCTGGGATTCTTCATCTTCCCAATCGGAGGGTCCGATTGAATGGTGATGTCCTCAAATGCATGATGTCCCTCAAACTCGACATTCCACCCGAGGCCGCTGAGCTGCTGTGCCAGACCGGCGTTCACGAGGTGGATGGGCCCGTGATCTACGCCGGGCTTGCTCTGCACGGGCATTAGCGCGCATCAAGTACAAACTGGGCGGTCTGCTTACCTGTCCACCACTTCAGGTACACACACGTTGCTTCAGTACGCGTCACCCGCACAGACATGGTGTAGAACTTTACCTGAAAGGGCAGCCTATGATCTGCGAAAGCAAGGTATGTCAGATTGAGCAGCACTGCGACTCTGTAGAAGTAGCTCACTGCAACCGTCTTTGCCTCAGAGACAAACTTGGATTTGGAAGGAGCTGTCATGTTGCCGCGAAAATCAGAAAACTACGATGTGGGGCTGGGTGGGTCGACTTGGGCGATACGTCAAGTTCTAGGACGCTCGGGGGGCGACTTATAAGGGGCTCGGCGAAAGGCTATGAGCGATGCGCGCAAGATCCGAGTGAAGGCCATTCGGTACATTGGATCACATTGCAAGCTGGCGGGGACCGGGCGCCTATTCGCCTGAAAAGGACGCCGCCACGTGCTATAGCTTAACTGACATTAGCGCCCGTGCTGTCTCACCGCCACCCACCGCTCTATAGCTCATATGGACTTCCATCTATTGTGCGCCTCTGGAGACCCGGGCCTATGTGCCGCCAAGGTATGTTACCTCCATTTGTGCTAGTTTTTTACCGCAAATTTTTGACGGCCGGGTACGTCATAAACAGCATGAGGCAGCGGAGGGGTACCAGCCGGGGTCGGCATACCAGAAGAACGCATGGAATCTCCTCGAGAAATAACGATACGAGGCCGGTCAAAAGGCCCTATAATGTCTCGGGGATGCCATGTTTTGAAGACAGAAGAGTGAGGAGGTAGGGGATATATTTTGTGGAGGCCAAGCTCGGACCCCGCATGTCAATGCGTAGCTAGTCTGGCCACATTACAACCTCAATCTTACAACCGCTTTGTGCCTTCAAATTTCACCGTCCACAACTAGTGGCAGCAGGGAACAATGGAAACCACAGCGTATAAATATGCGATTAACGAGGGGCTTTCTGACATTCACCATCTCTTCGACCTACCATCTCCCACCTCGCAAACAGCATGCCCAAAGTTCCTGCTCCCGCTCGTCAGCGTTCTGGCTCCAAGAAGCCCTACCGACCTTCTCTCGGCAAAAGCGCCAGTCTTGGGTCTGTCGAGGGTTGGGTACCAGAGAACCACCCTCGCAGACTAAAGCGCGCTGCCAGTGCCGCTGGGCCCGCTTCGACGACCCAGCCCACAGTTCAAGTTTGTTGCTGCGCCCAGCTTCCGATAGAGAAGAAGGTATACTCCTCGTTATCCCGCGTGCGCCGGTCTCCACTGATAATAAAATCTGTAGCCGTTGATGTGGTGCGCTACATGCAACAGATATATCAGGAGGATAGAAGAAATCAACCACGCGCTGTCCGAGTTGGAGAAAGACATATTCCACGAGGTTTGGTGCTGCCCGTACTACAGGTAAGCGGCCCTAATGTCTGCTCGAGATTTTCTGCTTAATGGGCGGGTCGTTCGCACAGGTTCGAATTCGACAGCTCGATGCTGCCGCAGCTCACTGACGTCGAGGAATATCGTCACTCCAGGTTCCTCGACCAGCAAATCCAGGCGTACTCAGGATTCTTCGAACCCTTCCCTACGCTGTACGAATCCTGGCCGATGTTCAAGGACACCGTGCAGGTCAACGACCCGACCCCGCTGCCCACTCGGCCCCAGACCCAGACCCAGTTCCAGCTCCAGCGTCAGCAATACGCCAGCCAGATGCGCCCTTCTCCCACCCAGTCGCACTACCGCCTGCAGCCCGCCCCGCAGCCCCTCGTCCGTCACCAGACCCAACCGGACCTTGGCCCCGCCGCTCACATCCCCCGCGCCTCTTCCTCGTCGTCTTCGTTCGGACGTCGCGACACTTGGACCGCTGGACCGAGCAGGTACCAGCCGTCGCCGCTTCGCCAATTCCACCAGGAACTGGCCCCAGTAGCCGAAGACCGCACCGCACTCGCGCACACCATCGTGCGCCCGAACGCCCCGAACCACATCGGGCTCCCGGGCACGGACTTCACCGCGCAGTTCAGAGGCCAGAACTATGGTGGCTGAGAAAAGGGATATCAGCCGCCTCCGTCTGTGTTTTTTGTGCAATAATAGTGTATCACTAGCAATACCGTCACCGCGACGCCGAGGTTAGTCGGGTTGTTCATATTACTGTAACTTATCGAAATTGGCCGTGTTTCTTTCGCCTGTATCTACGCTATTCCCGTTGAATTACCATGCTGTATTAATCTGTACCCCCCGACCCCGTGGTCGTGCCTTGCGAGCCTGAGTGAGCTAGTGGGAGCATCTGCCTCCGGGATCTGTGACTACTGACTAGAGCGTCCCCTTTGCGTCACAGATAGGCCATGTGAGGAACGGCTAGCCAATGTGCATTCCTAGCGCATGAATTCATTGCGCGCTGAATGGCTAGTGGCAACGGAGAAGGATGATTGGTCACGGACAGATGATCCACGGACAATGCTAAGATGGACCATCGCTACTGACCTGTACCTCCTTCGGAGCCACCGATGACCTGCCGTGGAATTATCCCCCGCAAGTCACAAGAGCGTTGACCGCAAACACCCGTATACATACGTCAACTTGCCCGCTCCTATCGACCGAATTGTCTGGCTCTGACCGCGAAGGTCCCAGCCGCGCATGAGTGGCACTCGACAACAATGCATTGTAAGGGTACAGCAGCGGTAGAATACAGAACGAGATAGTAATACAACCAGCAGGAACCAGTATGATACAAGTGCGATTTAAATAGAGCGTACTATACGCAGGACTGATTAGCAACGACGCCCTGATGTCCATAAATATGCGCGACTTACGCAACAATTGTCCGCGATGTGTTCAAGAGATAGTAGATGACGGCTACCCGGTCGAGCCGACAAACTGCGACATGAAGCTCAGCTCGCCGACCAGCTCCCGCTCGGGCGCGGTGGCGACAGACATTGTCCCGTCGTGGACGTGGCCCTCCGCATCAACACGCGGTGTGACGGTATTGGCCGGCTCGTCCTGCATCATCGCAAAGAACTCGTTTGGCGTGTACTTGTACATCTGCGGTCCCTGCGCAGAGGGAGATGCGTGTACAATACCATCCGGGCGGGCGGGGGACGATGGCGAGCCGAATGACGACGATGACGTATCGGAGCTGGTGCGGGCGGTGTGGGTGGCGACGAAAGGGGGTTTCGAGGTCATGTGTGGGTGTGGGATGGCGTCAAAGGACGAGCCGGAGCTCGAGGTGAGACTGAGGCTCGAGGCGTTCGACGAAGGTGGCCTATATTTATGTACAAAGCGTTATCAGGACAATAGACAATAAGCGATAGCAAAATAAGTAACGGACCGGGAGCCACCGCCACTTTCCCACTGACTCCGCGGCGACGATAGAGGGAACTGGATGAACTGCTCGAACATCGCCGCGCCGGGGGTATTCGCATTGCCGTTTCGTACAGGCAGTGCTGTCGAAGTGGGAAGGCTGGACTTCCGGCTGCTCGGGAGGGAACTGAGAGGCGAGTACGCAGAAGATGAGTCCGCATTCCACAGCCGCTCGTACGGCTGATCTCCAGTTTGCAGCGCAGGCACATGGAAGGTCGGGGAGCTGGAACGGGGGAAGGTGCCAAAGTCTTGCGAATGTGGTCGGCGACCGACGGCAACAGCTGCGTCGCTGGGTCGGCGGCTTGCTTGGGGCGATGGCATGTCCGCGGCTGAGGATATGGAGCGCACGCGGGTCTTCGGCGGGCCTCTCGTACGGATGTCCCTGCTCACGGAGTAGTGGCAGATGAGGCCGCGCGCTGCGCACCTCTCGCACACAGGGCGGGTTCCGGAGCACTGTCGAAGACGTTGGTCAGAGGGGCCACGGATCAGAGCGCTGTGGACGTGCCTTGGTCTTCCTATCGCGGCACTTGTCGCAGGCCTGGATGGTGCGCTGGCGGGACGGGGACAGGCCATGGTTGTCAGGATTTCGCGTCTCCTCTTGCACGACGGGCGGCACGAACGAGGTGTTGTCGTGGATAAGCGGGCTGGGATGCATGGGAATCGAGGGTCCCGGATGGAAGGGTATAAAGTTCAAGCCGGCTGGGCTTGACCAACCCTGACCAGCGTCGGGAAGGCGGAGGCTGAAGGCGTTCCACGCAGGATTGATATAGCCGTTCGAGGTCTCGGTAAACGGAATGTGACTCTGGGTGCGGGGCGGCATCTGTTGGGCGCGGGGGGTTGGCGATGGGTGGGCGTCGAGAGGGTAGATAGGTTTAGACGACACCGAATATCCTTCGCTGGTGATGTAGGCCGGATCCATGGCACCTGCAGGAGGAAGGGCTGAAGGTATCAGAAGGGTAATGGTGGGTATGAAGGTCGAATCTGCTCCAGAAGGCTAGCATATAAGGCCGACGAGCAATATCCGAGCACGGACTCAAGATGAGACTGCCCGGCTTTAAAAGGCCAATCTATGGTTTCCGCATTTCTAGAACGTCCAAGAGGGGCCAAAGGCCTAGTGGAGATTATGGCCGGCGGTCCGTATCTCGCTATAGTGCGCTTATGACATACCATACCTCGGGGTGCCGAACTCGGGGTGGTCCCCTCCACGGTCCACCGATCACGTTTGTATTGCAAGAGCTACAGCGTTATCGAAAATCAATAGCTCGCCATCTTAGATTGCTCGCCAAGATTCAAAGCTGTAGTCCAATTCCGTACCATCGACGTCAAAGCGTAGCAGCACGCTACTACGTATACCACGCCGCATACGAGACGATATTTCGCGACCCTGAGGACAATGAGGTGCGTAAGTCGCATTCAAAGCCGGAATGATGAGCCTCTTACCACATCTCATTCTGGACTTCAATGTCAGGAGCTCGAGGAATTCCAAATAGGACACTTTGGGTAGAGGGCGTTTGGAACTCCGCGACCGTCAACTAGTTTCGGCGGATCTTTCCTCGACCTGAAGGAATCTGCCCGTGCCCAAGGACTCATACGTGTAGGCACGGCAGCTGCACCGCACGTTGGTCCCAATCCCGGGCCTGAGCAGCTCGCCAGCGTTTCATTGGTCATTTCACTATCGCGGCTTCCTAAAGCGTAGATACTTACAAACGCGCAGACTCGTGCCTAGGCAAAGCCTGTGGTTGCAGTTGTGGAGTAACAAGCGGAGCCGTGTATATCTGTAAGCAAACCTTGAATTCAGTCGCAAATACAGGCAGAAAAGTTATCGTTAATTTTTAAAAACAGATCCCGCGGCCCGGAGGGTATGGCTCGTTGCAGCAGAGGCTCATGTATCGAATTCTTGCACAAGCTGCAGGAATTATCGATCTCGGGACCAGCCAAGGATGCAGTTGGGTGGACCGTCGGTGCCTACCCTTGGCACACGCTCGCCACGGACCCAAGAGAAGGCAGTAGTGTCTTCGCGAGGGCTGACTGTCGGCCCGATCGGTTCAACTGAATTGATGGTCCTACTGTGGAGGTAGATAATTCCTCGTTTGGCCAGATTTACTGGTGCTCAGCCAAGACAAACGCCCAATATCGAGGGTCCATGCCAGTGCGTCTTCCCAGACCCTCCTCTGCTCTCCGAATCCGTTCCAGGGTGCATTTCGTCAGACAGACCGCGGTCCTGGTTCGGTTTCGAGCAGCGTTCAGACTGAACCTCTATATCAAAACTGCGCAATGTTATGGTTTAGTAGCCCCTAAGGCATCTGCAGGCGGTCCCCTGCGTTCGTAGCATGCTCCGTACCGAACCCTATGATAATGATACAATTTCCATCCAATAGTGCACGAGTCCGAGTCGCAGATAGCCCCAGCTACTGTGCCGCGAGCTCTTGGTTGAACTCGCGGCCAATCAGCATGCGCCGAATCTCCTGCGTGCCCGCACCGACGGTATAGAGTCGCGCATCGCGCAGAATCCTGCCCACAGGGTAGTCTGCAACAATTCACAAGATTATTCAGAGCTCCGAGATACCCGAGAGAGTGCACGTTACCATTAATGTAGCCATTTCCGCCCAGGCACTGCATGCTCTCGGAGGCCACTTCGACGGCCTTCTCCGTGGAGTAGAGGATCGCCCCTGCGCAGTCCTGGATATCGGCGGCGGTAAGTCCCTGGACTGGACGTGAAGATATGGAAGCATCGGTAAGCAGAACTCACCCGTCGACTGATCTGGCCTTGATCGCATGCTCGTGCCACAGCATACACGTACGATCTGCTAGCGTTCAGATTCGTGTACATATCTGCAATCTTCCCTGCAGAGCGGCCCTGACGTTCAGCATCTGTTTTCCAGGAAGGAGGCGTGCCACTCGCCTTGCATTAATTGGAAGGTGCCAACAGGCGCCCCAAATTGTTTCCGGTCGTGAACGTACTCGACGGCGTAGTCGAACGCAGCCTGCATCAAGCTATCGTGCGCAGTTGCCGATAAGCCTGGCTGCGAGGTAGTTAAAGCCGCGGTACATACCCCAGTGGACCACCGCTGAGCACGAGCCGCTCCAGATCCAGACCAGACATGAGCACTGCGGCACCTCCGCCGATTCTTCCCAGAACATTCTCTGGGAACAGTGGGGGTCAGCAAACATTTCGGAGCATTGGGTTCGTGAGACTGAAATATGCCCACCTTCTGGAACGAAGCAATTTTCAAATACCAATTCGCAGGTATCGCTACCCCGCATTCCAAATTTATCGAGTTTCTGGTGTGTAGAGAAGCCGTCGAAGCCCTTCTCGACGATGAAGGTTGTGATGCCTTTCGACCCCTTCTCGGGAGCGGTCTTCGCGTAGACCACCAGCGTCGATGCGATCGGGCCATTCGTGATCCTGCACGCGTCTGAGTTTTTCATAACTCCCACCCGCCTCAATCATTCCGGAACGCACCAAAACTTATTGCCATTGAGCACGTATCCGCCGTCGACCTTGTCCGCCCTCAGCTTCATGCTCACGACGTCGCTCCCCGAGCCGGGCTCGCTCATCGCGAGACTGCCCACTTTCTTGCCCGACACGAGGTCCGGGAGGTACTTGGCCTTCTGCGCGTCCGTGCCGTGCCGGTGGATCTGGTTCACGCAGAGGTTCGAGTGCGCGCCGTACGAGAGCGCGACGGAGCCCGAGGCGCGCGAGAGCTCCTCCATCGCGAGCGTGTGCTCGAAGTAGCCCTGCTCGATCCCGCCGTACTTGGACGATACGGTCACGCCGAGCAGGCCCATGTCCCCGAGCTTCTCCCAGAGATCCTGATGCGGGCACGTCAGTCTTCAATGATCGCTGTCAGGTGCGACGTGCGTACCATAGGGAAATTGTTCGACTTGTCGATGTCGGCGGCTCGCGGGGCGACTTCACGCTGCGCGAATTCGGACACGGCATTGCGGAACTGGGGGCGTCGAGCGGCGAGCATCAATGGTGTTAGTTGATCCTGTCATGCTCGACGTCGAGGCACGCACCTCCTGCTGCTCGGATGTCAGGCCTGCGATGGCAGTGTTGTAGAACGAGCTCGCATGGCGCCGCTGCGACTGCGACGCGCTCGTCAACGGCGCGGTGCGGCCGTGGACGCGTCGGCCTGCGCAACGCAAAGCAACTCTTGCTGCGGACATTAGTGCTCAGTGCTCAGTGATGGAGAAGGGTCTGCGCAGGTAAGGCGTGATGAAAGGCGAGTGGGGGAGCCTTGGAACGGATGGTAGGAAGCCCCGCCATGGTTGCACGACGGTCCGGAGCTCGCCCCGCGCGGATCTTGTGAATAAAACACGTAACCGGGGTACTGATCGCACTCGAACATACTAACGGCTGCATCCTATCCGGGTGCGGGGAATCTGGGGTACACATGCGAGCAAGGGATATCTTGTATAGCATCGACACGGTACAGTATATACATCGATATGCGCAAGGAGGAAATAGGGAAACATCTCGGTCCTACGAACATACATACACGTATTCTGAGAGTACCGAGCCTCATGTTATCGCCCATGCATCGATACATGTCTTCCTCGCATCCAACCCTACCTGGCTGTATGCCTCGACAATCTGCTGGTCCAATTTCTCCCACTGGCAGAGTTTCTTGACGCTTTTTACATCCAGGTCAATTACCTTCACCGCGGCCTGCTGCTCAGGGAGCACCGGCATCTTGATCATTATTGAACAGTCTTTGAATGTCGCGGAGAGTAGATATGCCTGAAGATGGTACAGGAAATCCGCCGGGTCTGGTAGAACGGAGTCGGGGGTGGTATCGGAGGTGAAGATATCAATAAAAGAGAGCCATTCTGCGAAAGTAGGTTCAGGCTCATTGACGTCGGAGATGCCGGAGAAACCAGTTTGCTCGCGATTGGTACCTAGCGGAGGAAGCATCGGCCGGACGCAGTCGCGAAGTCTGAAGAACCCTTCGCGATCCAAGCTGTCCAGCGTACGTTGTAGGGTCCCAATCCTCTGGAAAAGCGAGGTCCCAAGGATGATAGGAAGTAGAGCGGCTGTGAACTTGTCTCTCAGTTCGGCCTCAGCTTGACGACCAATGCCGAAAGTTTTCTGCGACCAGGTTTCAAGCTGCCCAATCTGTAGACATGTTCAGCCTGTGTCGAGATCAGACGTATATGCGCCTTACATCCGTGGGTTTGAGCATCCTGCCATCTGAGAATATCCGCAAATTGTTGATGGTGCCTCCGCTCTCGTTCCAGGAGTCCCAGAGCCCGTGAATAGCACGTTTGACACGCTCCTCGGTGCCAGAGAACAGGTCCAGAGGGCAGTAGTTCGCCGCCGCCGCTTCGCCCTTGCTCTGCCTCAGATGGGAGTGCATACATGTCCTACATGTCTGAGTCTTGATCGGCAGCGTTTCCGGGGACAGATGCGCCGGCGATGGCAGGAATCCCCACTTCGGCTGGGTGATTGAGAGCTGATCAGAGAAAATAACGCATCTGAGAGAAGCACAATACCTTGATCTCTACCGACCAGCCGTTGTTCCCGACAAGGTCTTCCACCAGGATGCCCTTCTTCCTGGAAACATCGATAGAGTCTACCTCTCGTCGCGCGGAAGGACGTGAGGGTTCGTGGTAAGCTGCAAAAGCTTCCAACCATGGTCGCTCCAGATCCGCCACTCGCAACTCTACGAGGAACTGGGGAGGTATGAGCCGCGCGATAACGTCTCGCTGGAATTGAATCATAGGATCATCGGGTTCATTCTCTTCTGGAACGTCAGTACGGATGTCATTCTTCGTCCGCTGATTGGACGTTTTCCGTAGCCTGAGGGCGGTACCGTCAAACGCGGGGTTAAGAGGCCCTTGGTATGAAAAGACGGCCGAGGCGCCTCCTTCGGAGACATACTTCCAGTCGGAAGGAGTAGTGTTGGATACTTTGGCAGCTCTCGACGCGTGGTGATCATGCAGCATGGCCGAATGGTAGAAGATCTAGAATTCCGCGAAAGCAAAGAGTTCAAAGCGCAGCTTATTGGCGCCCATTCGTCACATGTAGTGATATTCCAAAGCAGAAGTCAGACCTGATATACACACTGAGGAATGGTCAAGGATCACGATGGAGTCGAGCAGTGCTGATGTGTTCCGAGAACAGCGTGCGCCGACAGGGTGTGAGCGTCGCTGGGACTGGGAGGACAAAGGGAAGACACATGACCAAACAGACGAACGAGAAGACCCCTGGGCCTCCTGTCGCGTTCCTTGCGTATCAATCCGCGAAGACGCAGGGGGTCACTCGCGTTTGATGGCGTCGCCGCGGGGGCGAGGCAGGGACGGGGTTTTTTCATGGGAGTCTCAGGCAGCCTGGGTGGTCCGAGGGGGATAAGAGTGCACGAAGGGCTTGAATAGAGATGAGCACGGGTTGATTTGAAGCATTGAGAACGCTTCAGTCAGCATAAAGCAAACGTCGCCACCGCTTGCGCCAGGCCCAAAACGCGCGCCGGCAGCTGCCGCCCGCCTTCTGAACAACACCCACCTACCAACGCCTTGTACACTAGAGCCGCCATGGCCCCGTCGTCGTCCAACGCGGCGACCACGTCCGTGCAAGTTGGTGAGCTCGTCGTCGTCTGCGTCTCTGCGCGGTCCCTATTGACACTCTTTTCCAGCTCTTCGCATACGGCCCACAACACCCCAAGATTCCGTCAACATTCCCGCTCGTTTCCAGCGCACCGTCCTTCACGCCGCTTCCCCAACCTCCGTTGCAGTAGACTCTACAGCTTCCACTCCTTCATCATCCGGCGCCAGCACTGCTACTGCGCCCAACGCGTCGTCTGCTGCCAACGCGAAAAAGCAACTCTTCACGTTCGACCAGGTTCACCCCCCAGATACCACGCAGCATGCCCTATTCACCACCACCGCGAAGCCTCTCATCTCGCGTTTCCTGGAGGGCTTCAACTGTACGATTCTCGCCTATGGTCAGACCAGCTCCGGAAAGACCTTCACGATGACGGGTATCGACCTTGATGCCGACCCGTCCGATCCTAGCAATGGCATGGGTATCATTCCACGCGCCGTTTCGACAATCTTCCAGAACGCGCGCGAGATGAAACAGGAGCGTGGCAACACTTGGAATTACACGCTCAAAGGTTCCTTCCTTGAACTGTACAACGAGGACTTGTTGGACTTGCTCAGCATCGACGAGAATGGCGGTCGACGCGAAGTCCAGATCCGCGAGGGCAAGGACGGTTCCATTATCTGGGGAGGTCTTCGTGAGGTTACTGTCAAGAGCGCCTCCGAAGTCATGAGGTGAGAGAACGTGTCATAAAGCGTCCCTTCCCTCGTTGCTAACCTCTTCGACACCTTCAGTCTTATCCGCCAGGGTACTTCCATCCGTCGCACCAATGAGACTGACATGAACGCGCAGTCGTCTCGCTCGCATGCCATCTTCTCTCTGACGCTCACCCAGAGGAAGTTTACAGGCAGTGGACCGCCGCCTCGATCTTCTTCCCCTCTACCACCGTCCGGTCGTTCACCGTCGCGTCTGGCTCGTCCAGGTTCGATGATCGCCGGACCATCAGGTGGCCGAGTGTCCTCCCCAACCTTCGGACGTCCCGGAACACCTAGTTTCGCGACAGCCATGGGACGAGGTGGACTGCGCCCAGCAAGCGCCCTTGGTACTCACGGTGCGGATGGGCGCGGAAGCGTGGACGAAGATGCCGGCGAATGGGTCACGGTTGTTTCGAAGTTCCACTTTGTTGATCTTGCTGGTTCTGAAAGGGTATGTTATCTTTCCCCTGCGTTTGTTGATCACAGGACTAACGGTGCGCATACAGTTGAAACGTACCGCAGCTGCCGGTGATCGCATCAAGGAGGGTATATCCATCAATAGTGGTCTGCTCGCCCTCGGAAATGTTATCTCAGCGTTAGGAGATCCTGCGAGAGTCAAGTCGCATACGGCATCGTATGTGCCGTACCGTGACTCCAAGCTCACCCGGCTGCTGCAAGATTCCCTTGGTGGCAATGCCCATACCCTCATGATTGCATGCGTCAGCCCTGCCGAATGGAACACCGCGGAAACGGTCAATACCCTCAAGTACGCCAACCGCGCCCGCAACATCAAGAACAGAGCCTTGATCACTGAAAAGGAAGAGGGCTGGGATGATGTGGAGTGGCTGCAGGGCATGGTGACACGGTTACGGAAGGATTTGAAGGCGCTCAAGGAGGGCGGCGTGCTGCCGCCGAGCGCCGCCGTGTCTGCCGTGCAAGCGCGGGATCTGGAGGGCGCTGCGTCGAAGAAGATGCTGCAGAGTTTCAACGAGCTCAAGAGCACTTACGAAGATTTACGCGAGAAGTACGTCGCGCGGAACGAGGAGCTCAACCGCCTCCGCAAGGAACACGGCGAGTCGCACCGCTCGTCGACGACCGGCACGATCCCTGGTATGAGCAAGTACGAGGAGATCGTGGGCCCGGTCATCGAGGAGTATGAGAAGACGATCAGCGCGATGGAGGCGGAGCTTAGCTTGAACCGTGCGGCCTTACGGCACACTAATGAGCTTGTGGAGGAGAAAGAGGAGGAGCTGAACCAGCTTGTCGAGAGGAAGGCCGCGACAGAGCTCTACGTCGAAGAGCTGAGGGCGCGCGTCGCGAAGCTGACCGAGCGCGAGGCTTCTACCGAGGTATGCTTATCACTTCTCTCAGCTTGCGGATGTGGCTAATGGATGAACGTTTAGGCGTACGTGCATGATCTGGAGGAGAGGATCAAGCAATACGACGAGTCCAATACCAGTTCCAGCGAGTCCATGGGTGAACTGAAGCGCGAGCTTACCCGCTTCAAAGATACGGAGTCACATTCATCCCAATACATTACCGATCTCGAGACCCGTTTGGCCCGCGCGGACGAGTCTGTCCTGGCTCTCCGACAGACCGTCGAGAAGCTCGAAGCTGAGGCTGATCGCCGCCGAGAAGAGGCTGAGATCCTGCAGGAGCGCTTAGAGACGCTGAAGAAGGACGGCGATAGCTGGCGGTCGGACATCGAGGAGAGAGAGCAGCGCGTGCGCGAATTGGAGTTGAAGATGGAGGAGTGGGAGGCCAAGAGAAAGGAGGCTTCTGAGGCGAGGGAGCGTTTGGGCGGCGTGGCTGAGGAAGTTGCTCAGGCGCAGAAGAAGCTGGAGGCCGACTTTGCCAAGGCCAGCGATGCTGGGAGCTCCATTTCCGGCACCTCCACCCCCAACACCATGGATCTCTCGCTTGAGAATCAGCTCATTGCCCTTCAACAGACGCATACAGCCACCCTTGCCGACCTCTCATCAGTCACTGGCAAGTACCGCGACGCGCTGCGCGAAATTTCGGACCTTGCAGCGCAAATCCAGGAGATCAAGCTGAGCAACGCAACGCCATCCACATCCGAGTTCCCTGAGCGCTCGACGGACATCAGCCCGCGACGCAGGATGACGGGAGGTAGGCACCGAGACGGCAGCGATGGCTCCCTGGGGAGCGCGAGCGGGAGGCGCCTTTTTTTCAGGCAGGCGGCCTCCACCGAATCTTTACATTCGAGGTGAATTGCATTTCTATTCGATTGTCTGGCATTCAACCTATCTCAAAGTTCCATGTGGTCGCAGGTCGCTCTCGCAGTCGCAATCGCTTTCGCAGGAGCTCTCCTTGGCGCGCTCGCGCAAGACGTCCATGTCAAGCTACGGGACAAGTAGCCCGACGCACTCGCCGGGGCACTCACGACCTAACTTATCGATTTCTCTGCCTGCTGTTAATATTAATCCCAGCGAGCGATCCGTCACGAGCTTGGAGAAGGAAATCATGCGCCTGCAGGACGTGCTCAAGGAGCGGGAGCAGGAGATCGCGCACCTCGAGATCTCGCTGAAGGAGAAGGGCACGAGCGTCTCGACGCTGCCGTCCACGCCAGAGCTCGAGGCCGAGCACGTCAATGGCCTCAACGGCGAGCCGAGCCCCGGTGTGTTTTTGTCGCCGAAGACAATGGGTCGGTTCGACGATATCAAGACCGTGCTAGAGAATGGTCATGGCAGGACGGACAGTCTGACGAACTCTGAGCCGGATGAATCGCTCCAGCGTCTCAATGACCTCATGAGGTATGTCAGCTTCGTATCGCTTTCGGGATATTACTCACCTCCATTTCTGTGCTTAATCAGGGCGATGGCGCAGAAGGAGTCCCAGCATCGGGAGGAGGTCGAGAATCTCAACGACGAGTTGGTCCAGCTTCGGAGACAGCACGATGAACTGACGGCGCTGTCTCAAAACCAGGTATCTATTAGTCCACAGATTTATAGGAACTCCCGCGCTAATCAATTAATTAAAGACCCTGAACATGTCGAACGAGCTTGACAGCCTTCGTCGCAAGCATGGGGAAGATCTTGCCCGTCTTGAGGAAGTTGAGAAGCGTGAGACCGAGCTTGAAACCGCTCTGGCAGAGGCTAAAGCCCGACATGCATCGGACGTCGAAACGCTTCGTTCGGAGCACGAAGAAGCCCTGCGCGCAAAGGAGGCCGAAGTGGATAGACTCATTGCCGAACTCAAGCAGGAGCATTCTGCATCACTTGACAGCCTCCAGCAACAGCTTAGTGATGTGTCGTCCGCGCTCGAGAAAGCCCACAGCGATCACTCTGAGGCGTTTGGCAAGCTCAAAGCCGAACATGACGAAGCGCTCCGCAGCCGCCTGGAGGAAGCTAATGCGACACTCGAGCGTCTCCGCCAGGAGCACGAGACCGCGCTCCAAGACGCCACTTCCAAACTGGTTCGGGAAAGCAAAGAGAAGGAAGAGGAGGCCGCGGCTGTTCTTGCGCGCACGGAGGAGGATTACTATAACGGTCTGACGAAGCTTCGTACTGAACATTCCGAGGCTCTGGAACGTCAAGCCGCGGAAGCAGCCACCGCTTTGCAGCGCTTGCGCGAGGAGCACGCCGCTGAGCTTCGGATGGCCGAGATCGCTCGGGAGGGCTCGCTCTCCGAGTCGCAGTCTTCGCAGGCCGAGGTCCTCAAGAGTCTCCAGGATGAGCACGGCGCCGCCATCGCGAAGAAGGAAGCCGACTTCGCAGAGGATCTCGAGAGGGCGCGTGCCCAACATAGCCAGGTTCTCGCCAGCGCCGCCGAAGAGCACAAAGCCGCCACGGAAAAGCTTGTGTCCGAGCACGAGGCCGCGCTCGCGAAGGCACAGGCTGATGCCGGCCGGGAGATCGAGCAGTTGATGACTTCTCTGGCGAAGGCGCAGGACGACCTCGCCACCTCGTCGAGCAAGGCTGAACAGGAACGCCTAGATGCCGAGGCGGCGCTGCAGGCGGTCAAGGAACAGCAGGCTGTCATCTTTGAGGAGATCGAGGTGGGTCATAAAGAGGAAGTCGCCAAACTGCAGGCTTCCCACGATGCCGCTCTGCAAGAAGCAGCGGCACACGCCGAGCAGGAGCGCGCCGCACTCGCGCAGAAGCACGTCGAAGAGACCGCCAGGCTCCGTGCGGAACACGAGCAGGCGATGGCTGAGCTCAACGCCACGCTTGTTGCGGCGCAGGAGGAGCACCGGGAGGCTCTGGAGGCGGCGCGGGAGCAGGGCGCGCTGGGATTGGACGAGCAGAAGGCACGGCTCTCGGCTGCGTTATCCGATCTCGAGGCTCAGCAAGCTCAGGAACGTGAGACCTTGCAGAAAGATCTCGACCTCGTCACCAATGAGCTAGCTTCGTACAAGGCCGCCGTCGAGGAACATGCTTTGGCCCGGGAAGAAGCTCGCGTCTCCCACGAGGCGGCCCAGGCTAAGCAATCCGATACCATCTCGACCCTCCAGCAGGAGCTCTCCGAGGTGTACGACGAGAAGGCGGAGCAGGCGAACACCATCTCGACGCTGCAGAAGGAGCTCGAGGACGCACGCAAGGACACGGACAAACAGTCGGGCGTCGTCTCCAGTCTGCAGCAGGAACTTTCCGAGGCGCACAATGACAAGGCCGAGCTGGCGGAACAGGTCGCGGCCTTGAGGGCCGAGCTGGACTCTACCCGGAGCGAGCAGAGCAAGCTAATCAAGGAGGCCTCGAAGCGCGAGTCACTCGTCGACGAGCTCGAGAAGCATCGTTCTGTGCTAGCGGAGATGCAGCATACGCTCCAGCGCGTCAAGGACGAGAAAGACGCCATCCAGGAGGAGAAGCTCAAGCACGAGATCGCCGTCAAGGATCTGCAGGCCCAGCTTGCTGTGTCCCCGTCACCCACCCCCGAGGCGCTGCCTTCGCCAGTGCGTCCTCTCCAAGAGCGCAACATGTCTTACAGGACCGCCAACGGGATTTCGTCGGCGAAACTCCCGCCTCCGACGCCGCCACCTTCGGTGCCCCCGCCGCCCGCACCCCGGATGACGTCTTCGTTTAGCAACGAGAACGCGTTCACGCCGTCATCGGCCCCCATCTCTGTGTCTTCTTCCCGGGATTCTCAGCTTGACTCGCCGGCGACCTCTGTCACGCCGTCGCTCGCCAACGGGCATGCGATCGCGCCCACTGTTGATGCCAAGTTTGTGCAGCAGCTGGAGGACCAGAGCCGTCAGATCGAAGAGCAGGAGACGATGATCAAGACTCTGAACAAGCAGCTGACGCACTGCGAAAGCGACCTCCAGACTCACATGGACCTGGTCTCGACCCTCGAGACGTCTTTGGGTGATTCTGAGAAGAACTGTACGTGTTTGCCTTTTAGCGTCATTGCCACGATCCAGCTGACCGGTGTTGCATGTGCAGTGCGCAAGGCCCGCATGCAGGCGACAGAGCTCGCTCGGGAGCGAGACACCCTGAATGCCCAGATCGAGCATCTGAGAAACGAGCTCCAGGACTCGAAGCGGGAGGTCGCCTCCGTCCGTAGATCGATCGTCGAAGAGAAGCAGTCGCTCGAACACAGGCTCGACGAGGAGCGGAGAGCCAAGGAGCGGGTGCGCCAGCAGCTGGACACCCGGATGGACGAGCTGCAGAAGCGCAAGTCCAAGTTCGTATGTCTATAGTTCCTGCTCATCTCGGAGTGTTTTGTGTTGTCGTGTTCCGTGTTTCAGTTCCGCGTTGCCGTGCTCATTCCCCGTTCCCCGTTCCCTGTTTCTCCTTCGCGCGCCCGTGTCTAATCTCCATTCGTGATCCGATTCCTGTGCCTACTCTATTTCCCCACCTTGTGCCACCTTTCCCCCGCACCTGCCGCACGCACGACCCACGTCATCCGCTCGTTTGCATGTCTGTCATCTCGGTTGGGGCTTGGTGACGTGTAGATTCACGACACGGCCGCTCGCTCGTTGTCAGTCTGATTCCCGTCGTGTCTTTTATTATTAGGATACTGTTGCGCTTAAGTACTTCTTCTTCGTAGTCGATACCCACACACCTCCATTCATTTGCACGTATGATTCTCCTATACCTCGTATCCTGCCTTGTCCTATGTTGCGCCTGCGGGCTGCAGTAACGTATGCTACACAATACATCGGAGCTCGCTCTCTACTCTACACTGACGCATTTTCCACCATGCACGGAGTGTATCACACAATCACACGATCTGATCCAGGGCGTGTCGGTGTCTGCGCTGGAAAAGCTTTGCTTTCGCCGCAAAGACCCGCCGGGTAAGTCTAGAGGCTAGAAGGCGGCGACGATTGGCTGGGAAGAGGAGGTACGGCAGCGGGGGTCGGCAGCAGTTCCGGTACGCGGTACGCGAAAGCGAGCAGCGCGCGCGACGCCGGGGCCCCAACTGCCAATCATGGCGCGGGGAAATTTGCGACTTCGCGAAGAGGTCCCGATGCGCTGTGCTCCGCCGTGGATGCAACATCGTCCGCCCGGGGAGGAGGGCGTGTGCTGGGGCAGCGTGATGCAGCGTCGGAAGGCGACGGAGGGGGGATAGAGAAATAAACGAGAAAAAAAAATGTGGCGAGGAGGATTACCCCGCGTTTTGGGCGCAGGAACCTGGACACCGGACCGAAGTCATCTGAGCGGAGGAGACCCCCGAACCGTTGCGGCACTGGCCTGGGCTTTCCCCCTCCGTCCTTTAAATTCGCATCTCTCCTCTCCACCCCCATCTCTCTCCCACATCCCATGTCCTCCCTCATCTCCCGCTCGCTCCCCGTCGCCCTCCGCGCCCCGCGCTCCCTCGTCGCCCCCCGCCATGGCCTCGCCCAGACGCGTCTCCAGACGAACGCCGCTGCTGCGGCCGCCCCCAAGGCCCCGCGCGTGCTGACGGACTTCTCCATGGAGAACAAGGTGCGTGCGCTGGCTTCTCCTTACTGTGTGTGCCGCTGACGTCGTCGGCGTCTGCGTCGTGAACAGGTCTGCCTCGTCACCGGCGGCGCGCGTGGCCTGGGCAACGAGTTCTGTCGCGCCTTCGTCCGCTCGTGCGTGAAACGTGCATCGCTTGCGCCCCGCTTACGAGAGTTGACACGTCGCTTGCCGCAGGGGGTGCACCCAGCTCGCGATTCTTGATCTCAAGGAGGAGGAGGCCAAGGCGGCCGCCGAGGAGCTCGTGCAGACCGCATGCTGTCAGTGTCGCTTGCACGTCCGCCCCGGGGCATGTTACTGAAGAGTCTCAAGTGAACAGCGACCTAACGCCCGCGGACTTTAGCATCATTGGCGTCGGCTGTGACGTGTCCTCCGAGCACTCCGTGCAAAAGGCGTATGCGGAGACGATGGATGCGTTCGGCCGCGTCGACTCGGTCGTTGCGTCGGCGGGTGCGTTTGATTCTTTCCGGCGGCTTCGTCTCTCACGCAGAAACTGACGTGGGCCCCTGTCTGATCATGTGCGCAGGCATCGTTGAGAACTACTCTGCGTTCGAGTGCGTATTCTTATTCTTGGCGTGCGCGCGCTTCCACGCATCTGACCGGGGTGATCGATACCGCCGCCAGTTACCCCTTTGACCGCATAAAGCGCCTGTATGACATCAACGTGCACGGAGCGTTCTTCACAGCGCGGGAGGCAGCGCGGAACATGATCCCGCAGGGGGGAGGGAGCATCACGCTTGTGTCGTCGATGAGCGCCAACGTACGTGCATCGTGTTCTGACTGCCCCACACCGCGATGCTCATTTTGCCCGTGGGAACTTCTCAGATCATCAACATCCCCCAGGTTCGGCTAACCCCTGCTTTCGAGCCCCGCGACCCCCGCTTAGCCCGTTTCCCTTTTTAGCCACAAACCCCTTACAATGCTTCCAAAGCGGGTCAGTCGCCTTCCCCACTCCATCCACGGTGACGTAGCTCATCCGCTTTCAGCCGTCAAGCACATGGCTGCCTCGCTTGCCGTCGAGTGGGCCAAGAAGGGCGTCCGCGTCAACACCCTCAGGTGTGTCCTGGCGTATGGGTCCTTGTGTCGCCTCTAACTTTGTTCGCAGCCCTGGCTACATGTTGACCAAGCTCACGCGCACTATCCTGACGCACGATCAGGAGCTTAAGAAAACTTGGGAGAGCCTGACCCCTATGGGCCGCGTGCGTAGTTTTGCGCCCTGTTTGAACTACCCCACACTGACACGCCATGCTGTTGATAGATGGGCGAACCTGAAGACTTGGCTGTACGTTAGTCCGTTTGTGCATTCCGGCAGGCGCTGATCTTGCTCCTTTTAGGGCGCCATCGTTTTCCTTGCCAGCGACGCATCGCGGTTCATGACAGGCTCTGAAATCCGCGTCGATGGCGGCTACTGCATCATCTAATTTCTCCCTTGGGATCGAGGCCTAATGGACCTATTCTGTCGAACACATAGAGAACATAGAGGTATCCTACGTCCTGCGCGTCCGACGCATTTGGTGGGATGACGACGCGCAGTGCACCCCGGACGAACTTTCCATATAATAACGATACCATCCAAATTTACCCTTTGCTGTCGTGTTTCTTGCTTACTGCTCAACGGTGTAACTACGGGCGTACGACATTTGTGATGTAACGATATCATTTCTAATGCATCTGATTTTTCTTCATCCATCCTCGCTTTGCCCAGAGCCACACGTCGACGCCCCACGCACGCGATGAATGGAACCACCCCCGATTAGGCAACCCGCTCGGAATCTAATCTCTTGGCCGACGTGCCCGTCCCCGTCCCCGCGCCAGAGCCCGCCCCGATATATAACAGCGGCGGGCCTTACATCCACAACCTTTCCAAGTTGGCGCGCAATGTCTCCCTCATCGTCCACGACGCCGACCACCCTCGCGCCTGGGCCCGTCGCGAGCACGAGCACCGCACCCGCGCCTGCACCCGCACCGGTCCCCATGCTCGCGTCGACGTCCGCGGCAAAGCAGCCGCCCCCGTTCGAGTTCATGAAGCGCAAGCGGTGGGCGGACCTGCTCATCTCGGAGCTTAGCGACGCGATCCTGCTCGTGCTCTCGGAGGACTGCCGCATCCTGTTCTGCGGGCGCGCGGTGCAGGAGCTGCTCGGGTGGAAGGACGAGGAGCTCGTCGACGGGGACCTGGTCGAGCTCATGAACGGTGCGTGTCTGCGTTTGCGTTTGCGTTTGCCCTGCAACCCTTGTTCCGCAAGCTGCGATGTGCCTGCTGTGTTCGTCGATGCGCGGCGCTGCGTGCCGTGTGCCGTGTGCCGCGTTGTGTCGTGTGTCGTACGCCGCCGCCCCTGAGCAGTGACTGCTGACTGCTGACAGGAGGCGCTCAGCGGCGTATGGCACGGAACACACGACGCGCCGCCATCGAATCGAGCACAGACACCCCCCTCCACTGCATCGAAGTCCGAGATCCCGCAGACTGACGCGCCGTGCCCCCCCAGCGAACGACCGCGACAGCTTCCGGCGGATGTTCGCGCGCGCGCTCGGCGAGCGGCGCGAGCTGCTCACGTACGCGCGCCTGCGCTGCAAGGCGGAGTACCTCGGCGCCGCCGCGGGGTACGAGTACGCGCCGCCGCCGCAGCAGCAGAAGGAGGTGCTGTTCGAGATCGCCGGGTACGCGCACTTCAGCGCGCCTGCGGACGCGCACTGCAGGTGCTTCTTTGCCGTCGCGAAGCCGTACCCGAGCCGGAACACTGCGATGTGCGTGCCCCGTTCTGTCTGTCCCCCGTTGCCTGTCGCCGCTCCGTGTCAGCGTGCTGGCATGGCGGCGGCGGCGGTTGCGGGGGTTCGGTCCTGGGTGCCGGCATGCTTGCTGATCGTCGTTGTCGCTGTCGGCAGGATGAACACGTTTCTGGAGCTCAAGATGGAGAACGCGCGCCTGCAGGAGCGCCTGCGGGTGCTGAAGGAGTTCAGCGCCGCGCAGCCACCCGTCGCGCAGGCGAGCGGGTCCGCGGGCTACGGCGCGGTGCCCGCGCCGATGCCGGTGAGCATGGGCTACGACGGCGTGCCCGCGTACGCGAGCGGGAGCAGTGGCGACCCGTCGGCGTCCTACTACGCGCTGCAGAGCCACGGGTACGGCGCGGGGTCGTATGCGGCTGCTGTGCCTGCGGCGGACGAGGACGGGGAGGACCAGCAGGCCAAGAAGAAGGTGCGTCGTCGTTGTGGGGCGCGGTCGTCCGAGGCCCGCGGGTGCGGTGCGGGGTGGGGTCGTGCTGATGCTTGGGTTTGACTTGGCAGCGGAAGGTGTATGCGACGGAGCAGTACGTGTGCAACACGTGCGGGCGCACCAACTCGCCCGAATGGAGGAAGGTGCGCGCGGTTCTGTTTGTTTGCATGCCGCTGTGCGCTGACGGGGCTGCGTGGTGCTGCCAGGGCCCGCGGGGCCCGAAGACGCTCTGCAATGCGTGTGGCCTGCGCTGGGCGAAGAAGGTGCGCAAGTTCGAGGAGGCGACGGAGGCGGGGGGCGATGCGACGGCGCAGTTGGACGGCGTCGTGCCGCCGTGAGGGGTGGATGAATACACGAAGAGGATTGATGTGCGGTGGTTCGTTTTTTTTTTGCTCTGGTTTGCTGTTTCGTTTTGTCGCTGTCTTGCTCTCGCACCATAGATCGTTGTTGAATGTAGCATAGCTAGCTCGTGTCTTTGGTACCGCAGTACAGTACGATTGCCCTGGCGGGCTTATTCCATGGGGTCGTTATACACACGAATTGTCACCTTTTTACTCGCTTTGACATCTCTGGGTTTTCGATATGTTTGCCGCCCCCGCGAAGAAGACAAGTATGACGAACTTGAGCTGGAACGGAAGCAAGATATCCATATCCGGACGTGTCCCCGCAACCCTAATCTAAGCACCGCCACCGCCGAATTACTCTAACACTTACGCTCATCTCACTTTCAAGTCTCATACGCAGTAGTAGACTGCTCGTCCTCTGCGTCTCTTTTCACGACAACCAATAGCAATAACAATCATGACTGCCCCAGAGGTGCATAACATCGCCCAGGTGCCCATCACCAGCCATGCGTTCAACGCCGACCGCACCCGTACGTGTGCGCCCTGACAGTATGGTACTGATTTAACGTATATGCATTTGCAGAGGTCGCGGTGAGCTTGAACTCGAACGAGGCGACCATCCTCTCGTGCAAGGGCGCCGAATGGACCCCCATCGAGACGCTCACCGAGGTGCGCCCCTACGCCCCCCTACCTCCACTTCCACGCAGCATCTGACCATTCGTCGTGGTACACGTAGCACGACAAGATGATCACGTCGATCGACTGGGCGCCGCACTCGAACCGCATCGTGACGGCGTCGCAGGACCGCAACGCGTACGTGTGGACGCAGGCGCCCGACCCGCAGACGGGGCGCACCGTGTGGAAGCCGACGCTCGTGCTGCTGCGCATCAACCGCGCCGCGACGTTCGTGCGCTGGAGCCCGCTCGAGGACAAGTTCGCCGTCGCTAGCGGCGCGCGGTGCGTCTCTTTCCCGCCTTCCTCCTCCCTCTCCTCCCTCTTTCTCGCATGAGATCTAGGTGCTGATACTGGATGCGCACACGCAGCGCGATCGCGATCTGCTCGTTCGACCCGGAGAACGACTGGTGGGTCTCGCGGCTGCTGAAGAAGCCGATCCGCTCGACGGTGCTCTCCGTCGACTGGCACCCGAACAACGTGCTCCTCGCGGCGGGCAGCGCGGACATGAAGGCGCGCGTGTTCTCCGCGTACATCAAGGACGTCGACAAGCGCCCCGCCGCGTCCGTCTGGGGCGAGAAGCTGCCGTTCAACACGCTCTGCGGCGAGTACGCGAGCCCCTCGGGCGGCTGGGTGCACGCCGTCGGGTTCTCGCCCTCCGGCGACGTGCTCGCGTTTGCCTGTGCGTAGCCACCCTTCCTGTCCCGCCTCCCTTCTGCCGACACCGATACTGAACATGCATCCTATCTCGCCAGGCCACGACAGCTCCGTGTCGATCGTGTACCCCGGCGGGCCCGCGATCTACACGATCAAGATCAGCACGCTCCCGTACACGACGCTCGCCTGGACGTCCGAGGACGCGCTCGTCGCGGCGGGGCACGACTGCCAGCCGGTGCTCTTCGCGGGCAGCCAGGCGGGCGGCTGGCAGGCCGTCGGCTCGCTCGACGACACGTCCGCGCCCAAGGCGGCCGGCGGCGCGCGCGCGGGCTTCGGCGGCGCGTCGCCCGTCGGGCGCCTCAACAGCGCTGCGTTCAACACGTTTAGGAATGCGGACTCGCGCGGGCTCGGCGGTGGCGCGGGCGGCGCTGGGGGCGCGGGCGGCGATACGGAGCTGTTTACGGTGCATCAGAATACGATTACGAGTGTGAGGCCGTATGAGGGCAGCAGGGAGGCGGTGACGAAGGTGAGCACGACGGGTGTGGATGGGAAGCTGGTCATTTGGAATGTGAGTGCGGTTGGGGGGCTCGCGGGGAGGGTTGCGGGCGTCAGGCTCGGGTGAAGGGGGTAGAATACAGGGGGATACATAGGAAGTGGTATGTGCTACGAGTACGAATAGGAATAGGAATACAAGATCAAGGTGGTGGGCATGGTATGAAGTTAGAGGACAAGAGGACAGTGATCAGTTATAAATGTCGCATGGGGGCTTTTTGACTGGGCCCTTGGGCTCAACGCACGATCGTAGCGTCGGCACTGTCGTTTCGCGTCGTCGAGACGTCGTAGTTCTGCTCGTTCACGACGCCCCACACGGACGCTTTGAACTACAAACGCACGCGTCTCTGTGAGTTGTATTTGGACCCCAAGAGGAATGGGGACTTACGAGAGTCAGCACGAGCCCCATCTTGCGCTCGAGCACGCGCAGGCGCTTGAGCATACTCTCGTCCGGCGTCTCGCTGAGGCGGCGTGTCTGCGCGACCAGCTATGAGCGTGTCGCAGATATCGGGGCGATATACAAAGCAGCGCAGAGTTCAATTTTGACGGAAAGCCGATAGACACGGACACGGACGATTAGCAATTAGCAACTCGGCAACGGAAGGGAAGGACGGAGCGCACATCTTTGAGGTGCTGGCTCAGCTTGGCATATTCCCAGAGGACATCGGCTTCGAGCTGCGACACGCTTGGGTGGTCCTCGTATGGGTTTGTCTCGAATACTTGGTGTGCGGCGGGAGGTGGAGTGCTCATCGTGTCGCGGCTATGTTATGGTGGGAGCCTGAGAGTCTAGCGCGAGACGCGACTAGAGACGCGTCGGTGGCGGGCCGGTGTACCGCTTGCTCACGACCACCATGACGTCCAGGCATTCGCAATTCGCAGTGTATTTTCCCCCTATGCTATCTCACAATGACAGAACTTCCTCGGGCAGCCCGGCGCACGGCACACGTCGAAGACGAGACGGACGACAGGCAACGAACACCATGACCTTGGTATCTAGTACCATAACTTCTGCGTTCTTCAACTTCCTGTTTCCTTGACGTCTCGCTTCAGCTCCGCCAGTGACGGTTTCTAGGATCCCATAGGCACGCCGAAGAACTAGCATAACTGTGCGGGGAATGATCATCATCCCTGTCGCCAGCATCAGCGTTACACATTTACACTCGAACGAAGCACCAGGCAGAGTGCGGGGACGAGTGCGAGGTAAGTGCGATGGCGATGGCCACGGTGATGATCATCAGCCTTCCAGTTAGACTTTATAGGATGCATCACTGGCACCTGGCGCTCTCCTCCGGGTTTCCGAGTCTCCATTGGCAGCGCCCAGGCAGCCAGCTCCGAGCCGGTAACTGTCACTGCTTTGTGCTTGCTTGCTTTGTGCGCCAGGCGCCATGCACAATGCATCGGAGTTTTGCGCATCATATCCCAAGCCCGAATTCCAACCCCATCGCACATCCCCGGCCATTGTCCTCGCAAAAAGGCATTTGAAGGCGAATGTCGTGGCGCATGCCAGGGGTAGGTACGTGCAGTTATGCGGTGTGGTGTGCGGTGCGCAGGATGCCTGATCAGTCTGTGTCTCCTGCAGGGGCTTCAATGCCACAGCCATCAAGGTTAACATTCCTGCAACTGCCTACTACTGGTGCTCGATGCTCGGTGGGTTACCGGTAACCTCAGTCCCTGTGATGATCCATCGACATCGCCATCGCCATCATGCATCAGAATTCAGGCATGAAGGCCTCAGGTGTCAGGTCGTCTCCGGCACAAGGGACGTCGGTCTGTCAATGGCAGCCATTGTGTGTTCGTTTTGGGCTGGCTTGGGGCTCGGGGCTGGTGGATGACTCTGTTGCGAGTGCGAGGCGTTGTTACGTGCTACACCTCGACTCCTGATTGCTGTTCATGTGTCGTGTCGGTGTTGTTTTCTGGCGTCCGAGCGACGCATGCGTCTGCTGCGGGTGACTGTGAGTTCGGTGAGAACTGTCGTTCGAGGCTGGGATTTTTTTCCTGCTGACTCTGTTTCTCCTTATGCTCAGTTGTGAAAATCCGGCGGGGATCCAGAGGCCATGCTGTAAATCGCGCATGGTGCTATGCGTTATACCTGCCTCTCGCCACACAATACCAGAAGTCGGCAGACAGGCTGCCCCACTCTGTCATACAACAGTCGACGCGCAGCATCGTACAATAAAGCTCGCTGCGCATTCATGATCTGCGCGTATACAATAACTCATAACGTTAGCGTTCATTCTGTTGTCCAACAGCAGTCGCTGCGAGGACCGCGAAGGTATGATTGGCAGCGGCACGCACGACCAGGTGCGTGGCTTCGCAATCGGGTCCGTGACCGGCCTGCATCCTAAACATAGCGCGTCGTAGGAATTGCTTCCATACCTCTAATAAGCTTCCACGGAGTGCTCTATAGGCTATTGTCTGCGCTGGCGCCCCATGACCCTCGAGTCCGAGCAGTGACGTTATGTCGCTTCGCGGGGCATTTCCGCCGAGGGCCGTCGAGGGTCGCCATCGCCCTCTGCTTAGGCTGTGGCGGGGCGGACGCCGATGATCTGCCTCCGAGGAACTAAGGCGCAGAATTTAGTGCACCATGGTATGCAGCGATCATGCGGTGTGCGGTGCTAGGATGCGTTTGGCGAGGGGCGGAGCGCATTGAACGCGATGCTGAGCACGCAACGCATTGCAAGTCAAGGCGCACGATAGAGTTCGCGCACTCGCGGGCGTGTAGATCGTGATCTGCCCAGCGGGGCAAGCCTGAGCTCTGTGTGTGGTCCGCGTCCGTGGAGTCGTGCTTCGGCTGCCCACGGTGGTAGCAGCGGGTGGTGCACACAATAAGGCGGCGAGGCGGGGGTATAATTGGCACGCCGCGTGGCCATGTCATCCGCGAGAGTGCCTCAGAGGACGATCAGATACGGTTTCGGACCCATCTCCTGGACGGGGCGAAGACAATAAGGAGGCTTGGCTGATCCCGGGCGGTTAGCGTGTGGGCGTCGCGCTCTTATTGTGCGTGCATGCGGGGCCGAGTGCCTGGTGCGATGCGACGCTGGCAAGTGCCATGGGCTCTTTCCTTCTTCCATCACGCTGCGAAAGATGGCAGGACAAAGAAACATGCCGGCACTTGCCAGGTGCGTCTGTGCGTCGTTCTGCTGCGAAATAATGCTCTGCTCGTGTGGCCCATGTGTCGCCGGGGATAAGTATGCTGACACTTGGAGTGATGTGGATGGAAGCTAGTGAATATTGGGCGGAGCGGGACCGGAGGAATCGGGCTCGGTATCCATGAGGCTCTCATGCGGATGGGGGGAAACAATAGAGCTGATCGAAACAATGAGGCGGGGAGGGATGTCCTTGCGCCTCTGCATTTGATCCTTTTTCCCGGCGCCATGTTTCCTAAGACAGCTGATTAACCCACACTTATCCTGCCTTTGACTTATTGTTGTTCTTCCCTTCTTATATTCTCCTCTTTGCCTCACTCTCTGCCATACCCGTCCCCCATGGCGAGACAACAACCCACCGCTGGCCCTTCTGATGTCCGTACCCACCAGCCCTCCTCCTTCGTCCCGAGACCCTTCCCGCCCCCCGCACTCGCAGGCATCCCGATGGAGTACATCGTCGATACCCTGCACACCCTTGCCCCGTCATATTGGAACAACGCAGAGACCTCCGATTGTACCATCAGTGCGTCCTGCTCACCTGCAAAGCGCTATAACGCGTCCTGACAGCCTCTGTTCGGCAGTCTTCCCCATAGATGCCCAGCGCGCGCAGTCGTTCCTGCACGATTCGAGCATCGCAATACAAACACCACACGTTGAGCTCTCCACCAACGCGCACGACCCCGCTGGCCTCGGCAGGCGCGTCACCGCGCCCGACCTGCACAGCTTTGCCAACCCGCGCATGCTCATGCGCGTACGTCCCATCCCTTTGTCGCACTCAAACACAGACACTCAGCCTTGCCCTCCACCAGCTGCATGTCGACTACCTCTCCGCACAGTCGACGCTCCTACGCGGCATCTTCAGCGGCGCGTCCGCACTCGACCTCATCAGCGCCGCGCCAACATCCGCGCCTCCACACACGCGCCCCGTCCCCATCCCCGCCGCACATCGCCCGCGCCTGCTCCCGAGCTCGCCGCACCACCCCGTCGTGTTCCTGCCCGTGCCAGACCCGTCGTCCTTCCACTACCTCGTCACGTACATGTACTTCGGCGTGACCGACCTCATCGAGGACGCGCTCCGCCGCCGCGTCATCCGCTGGGAGGGCCTCGCGCGGAACGTCGAGTACCTCGGCATGGGCCGCGACATCAAGATGTTCCTCGGGCGCTGGTACCACCGGTGGTTGCGCCCGGCGCGGCAGGCGCAGGCGGCCGCGCTGGCCGCTGCGGGTGGGGCTGAGCAGGGGAGCGACGACGAGTACGAGGACGATGAGATGGAGGAGGGCGACGCGCCGCATCCGCCGATGCTTGAGGAGCCTCCGCGTGGGCGATCGCGAGATCGTTCGTCGTCGTCGCCGTCATCACATTGAGCCATCAAGCTGCAGTGTGGGACCACCTCGCATCTGAACCTGAATCAAACCAAAGAAATGTACCACCACCACCCTCTTTCTCAACATCATCTTCGACCTTCCTTCATTGCATCTGGACTCACCTGCATATCTTATTCGGTACGTTGCTCTCCATCGTCTTCACGCTGGTTCCAGGAGCTGACTGCCGTTCTGCCTGCAGACGTTGACGTCAGTTTTGACAACCCGTCATAATTATTTATTGCTTCGTAGAGCGACGTCCCGCCCGCCCGCTTGCCTTCTTTATAGCCCCTTACCTGACTACTGTATCTGCCTCCCGCTGTTTGTATAGCTCGGACATCTCTCCGCCACCATCTGTACTAGGGAAACTTGTAGCATCCCCGGAATCGCTGTGCAATATGACATGCGTAGTGCTCGAACGATGGAACCCACTCACCGGGGTCTAAGCCGGGCCGGTACCCGGTATGTGTGCATCGTGTCTCCTGAAACCCAACCCTGGCCTCTGACTTCGGGAAGCTCGAGCTTATTGTTCTCCAAAGGGAGAAACTATACAAGTGATGAATATTATACATACACAATAAAGAAAACAAAAAGAGCACAAGATGACCGACAACAGTATACCTCGTCGTAAACTCAATCCACCCCTCGAACACTCAGCACTTGAGCATAGGCAGGCGTGTCAATATAGATGCACGCCCCCAGCTCAGGCAATCGCCCGCGATCCTCCCTCATTGCGCCCCTCTGGAGCGTGCAGCGGCACGCGGTCGAACCTGAACGGCATCGTTGCATTCCGCGCGGGGTCCCAGAACGTCATCTCATTCGGGACATAGGGTGCCTGCAAAGCACAAAACATAAAACAAAACACACGACCATCAGCTCCGCGATCCCAACCGGTACTTATAGAAGGAAGAAGACGCACCTCATATATGCAGGCTTCCATCTCATTCCAATCCACATTCGCAAACCATGGGTGCTGGAATACCTCCCTGTCGTCCAATGCACCCAGGCGCCTGTCGGGGTCGACGTCGAGCAGGGACCAAACGATATCCTTCAACTGGCGGCCCCACGGAACATTGGTCGCCCAGAAGATGTGGCGTTCGTCCCCGCCGGCGTGGAAGGGCTGCATATACACCACACACCATGGTCAGCTCCCAAAATTCAAAGCAAGAAACATCGAGCGTAGACACGCACCGAGATCACCGCAAGCATCTTGTATATGATCATGCCGAAGGACCACCAGTCCTCGGCGTACGTCCCGGTCCCGTCGTCCCACTCGCGCACCTCGGGCGCCGAGTACTCCATCGTGCCCTGCTTCGGCTCGAGCTCGCGCTCCTCCGCGAATACCGAGCGCGCGTGCGATAGGTCGCATATGGCGAGGTAGCCGTTCGCGCCGAGGAGGATGTGCGCCGGGCGCAGCGCGCGGTGCGCGATGCCGTGCGCATGCAGGAAGCCGATCCCGAGCGCGATGTTGGCCGCGTAGAACGCGGTGAGCTCCGGCGCGAGCCCGACGCCGCCGTAGTGCCCCTCGAGCAGCGTGCTCAGCGTGCCGTGCGGGAAGGCCTCGAGCACGTGGACCAGGTACTCGTCCGAGGCGAAGGCGGTCACCATGTTGGCAATGAATGGAGACCATGACATCGAGGCGAGCATGGCCCGTTCGGCGGATCGGTTGGCGGGGTCCTGTGAGCGGTGGCACGAGACAGGTGAGTACTTGTTTGAGGAGGGGGGAAGGGGGACGGGGGGGATGGCAGGGAAAGGACTCACCATGCGCCGGGCCGCTTGCTTCCGGACGCATTTGAGCACATATAGGACGTCTTCGTTCCAGTGCGGACGCTCGGGGTACTTTTTATGGGCACGGACAAGCTTGATAGTGCTAGTGGACCCTTGGTCTGCAGGGCTACGCGTAAGTGGACTGTGGGTGGCGCAAGACGGGTACGAAGGATCTCACGGAGGGTCCTGATCTCAACAAAGTCCTCCAATTTCATCTCCCACTTGCCAAGGGCGGGCGTCCTAGCGTTGCGCTGGAACAATCCCGACCCCGACGCGATGCGGAGCTTCTTGACCCTCATGCCCATTTCGTCGAAGGTTCCATCGGTGCCGGCGGTCGGGCTAAACGATTTCGTACTTTTCGCTTTGAGAAAGCGAGGAATCTTGACGACTTGCTCAGTGCCTTCGTGGACGGGTGGGGCCGCATGGGCATGGCGAACATGAGCTTGGCGGATTGTAGGCATCGTAAGTGAACTAATTCGGGGTCGTGGAGGAAAGTGTCGAAGGGAGGGGGGGCAGTCAAAGCGTCACGGATGAGACGTGGAGATGGTAAGAGGTGAGCGGCAGCCAAATTCAACCGTGCGGTATGTGGTAAGAGCGGAGTTATGTTATTGTCTGTAAATTCTATTGTTCTACGGTGAATGGCACGTGTGCGTCCACAATCGCAGATCAGGCGGTCCAGGCCATAAAAGGCGTTCACACAGACTCAGCTGGAAGAGTCAACGCTTTGTTCAATGTCCAATGTCAAGTGCTCGCCCCCAGAGGTCCCGCTGTAGGAAGCTTCAACGCGATCGAACTTGCTAAGAACCATCTGGCTATCACCGACGCGTCGCTCCCACGTGGCCGGCACACGTGAATCACGCTGCATCACGTGAAACAATTATTTCTCGACAATTCCAAGTGCAGGTGGGGAAAGAACGAATGATACAGTTCGATATACTTATAATCATTTAATAGGGTATATCCTCGCAGACGTAGAATAGAAAGAAGGACAGGGGAGGGAGAACATGGAATGAATGTGAGGTATGTAAGAATGCAGTTTGAGGTATCGATGCGGCGGAGTCGTAGTCAGACGTAGACATTTGAGTTGTGACCTAGCTATCCGACTGTATATAAGGTAAAGCTGTAAAGCGTGGTATAGGTGGACGTACCAGAGCGAGGTGAGAGCATACAAAGAAAGCGAAGATCCCCATCATCTTATCGAGGCGTCTCTTCGGACATCCCAGACAAACAAAAGCCAAAGATAGCATCCTAGAAACAGCATACCAATCGTCGTCTTCTCGAGAGACGATACTACGGGAGCCAGATCTTGATTGTCTGGTCCACACTCGCTGTTGCGACGACGTTCACCAGCTTCTCTGGCTCGGCGGCGGCTCCTGCAGCTGCAGTGCCGTTGGCTTTCGGCTCATTGCCGCCGCTCGCGGTTTTCCGCCCCCATGCAATACATGTGACGAAGTGGCCGTGTGCCTCTACGGTCTTCATGCATCGCCCGGTGGCCAGATCCCAGACACGAATGGTCTTATCGTCGGATGCAGACAGCAGATACTTCCCTGAGGGATGGAAGACGAGTCCCCGTATCCAATTATCGTGACCAGGCTGTACTTGGGATAAGACAGGTCGAAGGGATATGATGGTACCCGACTTACGAAGTTTCGCAGCATCTGCCCGCTTTGCGTATCCCAAAGCTTGATTGTCTTGTCTCTTGACCCAGTCACAACATATGCGCCTGGCCGCTTTGTCCTGTCATTATCCTAGAGCAAAGGACATAAGTTTGAGTGAATCAAGCTCTGAACAGCTCACTTACAGGAAGCCCGGCCAACACTCGAATCGCCTTATATGCGGCTATTGGTGCAAACACGACGACCTCCACAACATGGTCGTGACCACGAAGCTCCATCTTCGACTCTCCCGTCAACGGATCCCATATCCGTGCAGTCTAGGCAAAGTACGTTAGAAAAGCAGACTCGGAGCTTAGGTCTGAGTACAAACCTGGTCATTCGAGCTGCTAGCGAGGAGTCGTCCATCGTCAGAAGGCGTGATGCATCGTACCCACTCTCCGTGGCCATTGATGGTGCGCACAAGATGTCTGGTTCACGAAGAGTAAGAAGAGGTCAGACAGGAGAAGAAGAACTACGTACGTTGACGCAACATCGAACACTCGGATTGTGCGGTCTCGACTGGCACTGACAATCTGCTGGTCTCCTGGCAAGAATCGTACGGACGATACCACGTGTTCATGACCTGGGAACGTCTTCGTATTCTTCCACTCGTTCTGGCTATCCCATATCTTGATAAACATATCGGACGAGCAGGTGACTGCAAGCCGGGCAACCACGTTCAGCACGTTCAAGACACATCAAAGCAGAGGGTTGAGCGCACGCACCTAAGAGGTTTCCCTTGTGATCGAAATCGACGTCCTGAACGGCCTTGGTATGACCCTTCAGCGTCCGCTCAAACTCGCCCGTCTCCCAATCCCAGATCTTCACAGTAGCGTCTTCCGATGCGGAGGCCAGAAGTGAGTATGTCGGATGGAATGCAACTTTCGAGACCGGCGATCTATGGCCAGTCAATACATGCGCCGCGGGCGATCGGGGCACCCAGTCCGTCTGCGATGCTGCCCGCTTGGCGGGAGATAATGATAGTTCTTCTTGTAGTGCCGAGTTTCGGTTCTCTAGATCCATAATCTACACGCAGGATGGCTCAATGCTGCGATGTCGGCACTGAGGAGACGTCACAGGCGCACCTTCTTCTGCAATCGAATCACGCTCGTCCATTTCTTCTCCAACAGTCCGACATATTTCGCCTTGGGGTCCGGCGTGTACTCCGTCCCCGACTCTTTCGCAAGCGCGCTGTATGCCTCGGTGAAGTTATTCGCGTGGAGGTACTCTAGCATCGACTTGTGACTGCATCGTATCCACGCATTAGCGAACGAAACGCTTCCGTCTGGTTACGCGACTGTGGCACGAGATACGCACAGCTCATCCTTCTGACGCTCCGAGAGCAAAGCCATAGCCAGCTACGTCGTCTCTACGTACTATCGTGAGAAAAGGGGCGGAGGGGGAGACGGAGGAGGGACGGGGAGCGGTGTACCGAGGCAGCTGTTGGCGAGACGCGTTCGAGTCCGCAGGTCAGGTTGGCGTTGTTTGCTCCGTGCCCCCGGCGCTTCAGCCACAGCTTCAATTCCATGAACAACTTTGAAGAACGTTCTGCCCCATCGCACTCAAGCTTGCGTCGTTCTTCTGGATATCATCCCCAAATATATGCCTAAGTACATACTCCCAATAAATTCGTCTCCCGTCGCAGCAGCGTTGAGATCTCGAAGTGCCTATGTGTTTACACCCGCATCAACTTTCTACACCCTCTGCTCCCATCCGTCGTCCGAGCCGTCATCGTCCTCGTCGATCATATCGAAATCATCCATATAACTGGCCATAGATTTCTTGCGCGAGCTCGTCGCCACGGTCGGCCGGACATCATTAGGGTCGATATCCGAATCCTCGTCCGGCGAAGGACCTTGCGTAAACTTGGCAGCGCCGGAACTCGAAGGTAGCGACTGTTGCCCGGCAACCGCACGCCCTGCGCCTCTCGACCATTCGCCGATATCGCTGCCGCTGGCGATAGCCTTCCACATGTCTACCAGGAGGCTGCATAGATACGAGACTGCTGAGAACGCACTTCCACGAGCTGAATTGGCAGGCGGCGACTCACCGGCTTTCGTTGCCCGCGCACCAGACCTTGCTGTCGACGTTAAGCCCTAAGACTTCTGCGGCTTGCGCCAGTGGCCGGCGACCAGGCAGCGGTAGGCCCTTAGCCGTCTGGCATAGCTGAAGGAGATCGACGACGAAGACATCGCCCGCGAGAGGCTCGGACTTTACGCGAGTGGGCGACGGCGACCGTCGACGGGGGGCGTTATAATAGGACTGGGATCCGCGGCGAGGTGACCTCGACCGTGACCGACGGCGATATGAGTCGCCGCCGTATCGAGGGTCTCGAGAGAACCTGTCTCCACGATCTGAATAGCGCTGGGTGTCTCGTCCGGAGCTTCGATAACTTTGAGCTTGAGACGGAAACATGAGAGCGAGAATCGTACCGGAGGAGAGCTTCAACACCGGACTTCCAACCGCTTGTAGAAATGCCGTGCTGGTTTAAGATCGTCTTTGTGTCGACTTCGTTGAACACGAAAATGACGACTGGCTTTCCGGAGCTCTGCAGCTCGCTGAACACAGATTGAAGGCGAGCGGAGCGCGCGTCCTGATCGAGGACAACGGTTTCTCCATGTTGAAAGTCCTAGCTCCTGATCAATCCGGTGTCTCACAGCATTCCCAATGAACTTACGGTCTTTTGCACTCCTGGATTTCCCATGGTGCGATTTTCGGATGCCTGGATGTGTACAGTATTCTCGAACTGCGGCTGAGAGGAAGAAAGAGAGGCAGAAGTGAACCCCAAATCCAGTACAGTGGGGCATTCCTCAAGAATCCAGATATTGAATGTGAAAGAGAAAAATATAGCCGACTCCCATGCTGCAGATCTGACCAGGCCGAATTTTCCTGGGTCTACAGACCCCTGCACGAGGTGGTACAAGAGCCTGACAACATGCTTTAATACTGAATTGGGCGATAAAATGGTAGAAAATACCTGCTAAATTCAAATGCTGCCCAAGGGTAGCCCTCCCCACTATTCTCATTGGAGAAGGCATTGTTGGCCTTAGAAGAATCATATTTGTTCTTTTTGGCATTGACTTTGTGGTAGTTCAGCTTGTCAGTAAAATCTTGAGAACTGCTGAAATGTATGGGGGACAGTGAAATGAAATCCTGGGCAGTAAATGGTCGCTTTTTGGGCCACATAAGCCTCAAGGACTGCTGTATCCTTCTGAAGTCCTCTACAGGGAGGAGAAGGTAGGATGCACCAGAGGCTTTGATGCCTGCATGTCCAGGTGTAAACACAGAAATAATACCCAGCTGATGACATGCTCACCATAAACTAAATCCAGGCCCTTCTCTGACAGTCCCATGAAGTCCTTGACCAGCTTAGGCTGGTCCCATGTATACCTTCACCATCAGTTAGCAAGGAGGAAAAAAAATTGAAATTAGCCATACCAAAAATGGGAATGGCTCATGTAGCCCCCAATCTGAAAATACTCTGTAGGCCTAGCAGAGTATCCAGACATGATCCAGGACAGAAAAACAGGTTTCAAAGGATGTTGCAAAGCAGAGAAGCTGGTGGTTGATTTTCGAAGGCTGACACCATGCAGGTGCCTGACCTGGCCTATCCCGGCAGTTTCCTGCCGAAATTAAGACCCCTTGGCCGTGCAAGGGGTCTTATTATAAGTGGGAGCTTTTGGCGCCGTGAGCGAGGACTGCTCGCTCTGAAAAAGTACATGTACTGACGTTTATGTGGACATACGGCGTGCGGACGGAGCGGAAGCAAGTTTGTGGGCGAGGGACGGGTGATTGATTTTGTCGAGACCGGGCCGAGGGCTGGACGGGCTCATCGCTTTCATTCCTCGGTCACGGACTCACGGTTTTGCTCATCTGCTTCGTTTCCACCTGCATCTGATATCGTCTCTTCCCTCTCTCTTTTCCCTTCTTCTTTTCTCTTTCTTCAAAATCTCTCTTCTCTCTCTTACTTGCCATGTCTGGTCCCCCTCACCCTATCTCTCCTCCTCCTGGTGCTGCCTCCCCGGCATCGACGGGCGTCCGTCGTCACCATACCATCACTGCGACATCTCGCACTGCACGAGCCGCTGGGCGTAACACGATCTCTGAGGAGGCTCAGGACCAGCAAGCTTGGAACGACGATGAGGTCGTAGATCAGGAATGGGTCGGTGCAGTCGGTGCAGTCGGCGAAAAGGGCGGCTCCCTTCACCGACAGAGCTCACTGCCCACACGATACAACCGAGGTACGTAGCCTGTACGGCTGTGCATGTTTTCAACAACCTAAGTGTAATCTACTTTTCGTGTATTGTCCGCTAATGCTCCCTCTCCAGCTTACGGCCAAGGACAGGCTGGAAACTCTCGTACGATGAACAGCCTCTCTGCGATCGCAGGCCAGGAAGGCGAAGAAGAGGACTGGGAAAGGGAAATGAGAGGTCTCCGCAATGAAGACGACGTCCGTAATCCATTGACGCAGGGTCTAAGGACACATCCACTAACGGCTGTCTAGGGACTAACCACCGCTGATCACCCTCAACATCAGCAGGTCATGGAGACTCATTCTCAGTCCTCATCGGGTTCCCCTCTATCCCCGCATTTCGCGACTATTCCCTCTCCTCCCCCCGGGAATAACGCCGGCGGCGTGAGGCGGCACCAGAGTCTCACTTACGGTGCTGCTACCGGAGGCCCGCGACGGATGGCCCCCTCGGGTCTCAAGCGTGCGGGTACCCTCCAGACGCAGATCCGCGCCCCCGGCCAAGCTCCCCAGACGCCAAGCCCGACCAACGCTGATGAAGAATTTGTCGGCGAAAGCTCTACCGGCCACGAAGACGAATCGTACTTCAACAACCGCCAAGGTTCTGGCCAGCAGGGCCAGTACCCGACGAGCCCCATTGGCCGCTCGCCGTGGAGCACACCCAGCAACGAATGGCGTACTCCAGGTGGGTCGCATGTGGGGTCCAACAACAACAGCAATGTCGCCATCGACGACGTCCAACGCGCCTTGTCCTCGCTCGACATCAATAATCAACAAAACCAGGCGTACCAAGGAAACTTCCCCGGCGGTCAGTCGGCTCATCCTCCCCGCTTCAATCCCTCGCACCCTCCCCCCCAGCACGCCCCCGGCATGCGCACCCCGAACGGTGGCAATGGCAACCAAGGCCGCAAGCTGCAGCTCGTCACCGATCTGGACGAGCGCAAGGCCAACGTGTCCGGAGGCGCGTCCGGACCGGTCAGTGCCTCCGCGTATGTGCCTCCGATCGGGCATGGTTTGCCGCAGCAGCCCACCCAGCAGCAGCAGCAGCGCTCGATGAACGAGCGCGACGACCGCGCCTTCACGGCTTCCGGCACCTGGGACCAGAAGGAGCGCCTGCTCTCTGGCCGTGGCTCCAACCCGAACTTGAACTACGGTTATGGGCAGGGCAAGGGGCCCCAGGGCGTCCCGAACGTGCCGCCGATTCCGTCTCAGTATCTGAATCAGCCTGGCATGGGCACGCCCCGTCTCGGTGTCGCTACTCAGGCGCAACAAGGACCGCTTGGCGCCGGCCAGCCTCAAGGCTTCTTGACCTCGCCGATCGATGTCCCCACACTAATTGCGACGAAGGGGTACAACCCGCCCAACTTCGATATTCGTCCGACATTTGTGAGCACTGCTTCGCTTTACCCCGTGGGTCGGACGTGCTGACTCGAGACATTTTCTAGGCGCGCTACTTCGTCATCAAGTCCTATACGGAGGATGACGTTCACAAGTCGCTCAAGTATGAGATTTGGAGCTCTACTGATCCGGGAAACAAGAGGCTCGATAAGGCGTTCAAGGAGACCGCTGGAAGGGGGCCTATCTACCTGTTCTTCAGTGTGAATGCGAGGTACGTATCAAGGTTTCGATCGACTGGGGCTCCTGCTGATTTACCGGATTTAGTGGACACTTCTGCGGTATGGCAGAAATGTTGACCCCCGTTAGTTTCATTCGCATATTCTGCGGTTCTGCTATTGATTGCGCCTTAGGTCGACTATACACGCAGCAGCACGGTATGGGCTTCCGACAAGTGGAAGGGCGTCTTCAAAGTGCGATGGATCTTCGTCCGCGATATCCCTAATGCCAACCTCCGTCACATCCGTCTGAAGTCAGTTTCTTGGCCAATGCGGCGTTTATGCGACTGACTATGTGCCCTCTTGCAGCAACACTCAGGAGCGAAAGCCTGTCACTAACTCACGCGACACCCAGGAGCTCCTCCCCGATGCAGGACAGGAAATGCTTCGCATCTTCCACACTCACCCCGCCAGGACGTCGCTCTTGCAGGACTTTGCCTTCTATGAGGTACGCCGCTCGCACCTTTGACGTCACTGCTAATCTTATGCCGTCACCTGCCCCATAGCTTCAGTCCATGCAGAAGATGCAGACGCCTGGCCCGCCATCTCCGGCGACGAGCTCCCCTTCGCCCCCTCTCCAACAACACGCATTCGCGATGAACAACCCCAATACCCTTGCTTACGCCTCCCAGCATCTCCAGATGCCCCAGATGACGCCAATGATGCAGATGGGAATGGCGTCACCCTTCGTCAACCCTCATGCTATGCAGAGCGTCATGCGCAATGCAAGCCCTGTGCCCGGCCAGGGCTACATGAACATGAGCGGCGTCCCCGGCTTCTCATCTTGAATGGATCCAAATGCAAATGCAAAAGAAAACGGCCATAATGACAAGTACAGATCTCCTTTCGACCAGACCTGAACGCTGCTTCAGCACAATCGCTCGCTCGCTCTCGCCATTGGATATAGATCAAATAATGTTTCCATTTTCCCGCGCAAGTACTCGTCTCTTCGACTAACTGCTCCCCTCTCTTTTTCTGTGTAACACTACCATGCAATATCTTCCTCTCCTCTGTGCTTCATTTCTCTTTCTCTCTCTTTCCCTCCGTCTTCGTCTATGTTTTTCTAATGTTTGACATATTTGGTACACACATCAGCCCCGCTGATCCTGTTTGAGTACGCTTCGAATTTTCCTCCTTAGTTCTAGTGCTAGCCTGGTACCTATCTGCATCCTCTTCATGCATAACGGACAAGGGACAGTGAACGGACGTGGACCATCGCTTGTTCGCTAGCTAACTTGTACTTGTTCCTAGTGCATCATGTCGTCTTTAGTATCCCATAGTCTTTCGATATCTGGATATCTTTTATTTATACAAAGCCTCAGCTTCTGCTTGTACGATCTCTGTGGCTTAGAATTAGGAATCTAGCTGTATTTGAGCCTCAGGATGTTCGCGTTCACCTTGAGTCCGCCAGAGACGTTGCAGCGCGAAGCTGAGCGCCGCGACTTCGACGCGACTTGGTCAAGAACGCTTTCACGCACCACTCTCATGATTTCTCGCAACTAACATCCTGGATACACATTTCCAGTAAAGAACAACCTGAGTGCTGCTACTGCTATTCGTATGCTTTTCTCCAGTGAACCTACAAATCAGCCGTCCCTCATAGGTTCGTCTCCCGTTGCTGTCCTCAGGAGTGCAATACTTACTTCCAGCCTGTTCGTAGAGACGACAGTAATAGCGACTCTGCACCCGCATTCACCATAATGGCTGGCATATCTCCCATAAGCAATGCAGAGTTCCTGCACATGATGCAGCGGTGTCTTCCGCCAAAAGGCTGGTCGTCCAAGTTCGGTACGCACCCAGATCCCTGCATCCCTCCTCGCTCCCTGACTTTACACTCACTCACACTCCCCTGCTCAGCCGTCGCACACTCCGGCGGTGCCGACTCGACATGCCTCCTCTTCCTCCTGCGCCGCCTCGCCCGCGAATTCCAACGCGACGACGGGCCCAAGCTCTCCTTCACCTCCTTCCACGTCAACCACGAGCTGCAGCCCGCCTCCGTCGCCATGGCGCAGTCCTGCGCGCAGACCGCGCGCGAGCTCGGCGTCGGGCACCGCGAGCTGCGCATACCCTGGGGCACGCCGCCGTACCCGCCGCGGCCGGGCGCGGGCGACGCGGTCGAGGCGACCGCGCGCAGCGCGCGGTACCACATCCTGTTCCAGGCGATGAAGAGCGCGTGCATCGGCGCGATTGCGTTTGGGCACCATGCGGACGACCAGGTCGAGACGGCGCTGATGCGCCTGGCGAAGGGGAGCAAGGAGTTTGGGTTGGCGGGCATGCGGCCGATACGTCGGTGGGGCATGGGGTTTGGGCAGGATAAGGACGCGCTCGGGTGGGCGGGGTATGAGGGGATGCGGCATTATATTGTGCGGCCGCTGTTGGATGTGAGCAAGGTATGTGGGCGGCTTGTTTTTTTTGATTGTGGGGGTGCGAGCTTTATGTTTATCTGTCAGGACAGGATACTGGCGACGTGCGAGGAGAATAAGCTGCACTATGTGGAAGATCCGTCGAATTTCCAGCCGGAGCTCACGTCGCGCAATGCGATACGGCAGGTGCTGGAGTCGCCCGAGGTGGCGGTAAGACTTACTCTGTCACTTCCTGTTGGCAATGTGCTCACATGTAACTAGGTGCTTTCGCCAGAAGGCGAATCGCCGCCGAAAAATATTGTCATGGCGCAAAAAGCAGTCGATGACCTGGTGAAGATGTCTGAATCTTTACTTCCCTTCGGCGACGACCGTCGGGACCAGCTCAGAGACGTCGTCCGGCTATACAGAAACAGTCTAGACCTCGCAGAGAGCACAGGCAAGCTTGACATCTCACAAGCCACTATCTTCTAGTACACTAACCGCGACCTTCACCCAGCTACCTCCGTCATCCGCAGCATCCGCGTCGCCTCCCCTCCCGCGACCTTCCTCCTCGCACACAAACGCGCGACCGTCCCCGACGACGAAAAAGTGCGCTCCGCGATCGTCCTGCGCATCCTGCGCTACATCTCGTCCGAGCCGTGGGGGTCCGCCGCGTCGCAGTGCCACCGGCGCAGCTCGAGCATCCTCAGCATCGCGCAGCGCATCTGGGACACGGACACGCCGTTCGCGCGCCGCCTCGCGTTCACCGCGGGCGCGCAGGTGCAGTGGACGCCCGTGCGCATCTGCCAGTCCGGCAAGCTCAAGTTCGGCGCGCCGCGCGAGGGCGACCGCGTCGGCTGGATCGCGTCGCGCATGCCCGCCGAGGCGCGCAAGGCCGCCGCGGTGTATCTCGACATCACCGACGCGCTGCGGGCGAAGCTGAAGTATCGGAAGGACGGGCATGGCCCGGGCCCGGTGTTGCGGATGCTGTATGATAATCGGTTCTTTTTGACGTTCCATTTGGATAGGATCGACCCGTGGACGGCGGGCGCGTTGTTGGAGGGGGAGGGAAGGGTGAAGATTGTGCCGGATACGAGGTGGTCGTGGCCGAGGATTGTGTGGGAGAGGGATGATGACCGGGAAGTCGTGTTGGGAGGTGTCGTCGCTCCGGAGATGCAGTGGCGGAATGCGGCTCGATCTAGGAAGTCTTCGGATTGGATAGATGTTCACTTCGTTAGGACTTTGGATGATATCTAGTATACTCCTACCGGCATAATTTTGAGGTGTGTTGGTGCATTCGCCTAAGTATTCTGCTTTGGGACAGCGAGTCAAGGTAATCGAATAAACCCAATTGCAACTTTCTATTAGCCCAAAAGATGGTGTCTACGTAGATACTTGAGATGTAAAAGATGCAGATGACTCTACTCAATCGGTGAACTTGAAGCTGTGGGTTCTCATCTGCAATTCAAAGTTCAACACCACGCTCTCATCAGACACTGAGAAGAACGCACCGTGATATCACCCCCCTTGTACGACCCCCTCTTCTTCTTGTTCTTCTCCTTTCGGAAGCCATCCCCACGCGTAACAATCAAATCCTGGCTCGCCTTCGCACCATAGTCATTTACATCCGCGCCCTACCATCCCCCCATCAGCCCACACCAAGCACAAAAGAGAAACAGACTACGCACCCGCGACTCGAAGGTATTATCCTTCAGCACCTCATGCTCAAAGACGACCTGGTCGACCTTCACGCGCTGGAACGGGGTGTTCGTCTTGCGGACGTTCTTGCCTTTCTTTTGTGGTTGCGGCTGAGGCGTGCCTGACGTCTCTACGGCGGTGGTCACAGCCGACCCATCGTCCGCACGACGCTTCTTCACCACGCGCGTGTTGCCTGACGCCTCTGCAGGCTTCTCGGCTTCGGCTTTCTTCGATGCCTTCGCAGCCTTCTTCTCAGACTCCGAATCAGAGTCGGAGTCGGAGGATGACGAGGAGCTGTCAGAGCCGGAGCTGGACGCTTTTCTCTTCTTGGAGAGCTCGGCCTTTTTTGTCGTCTTGACCACCTTAGCTTTATCTTCGTCGGAGCTAGAGTCAGAGCTGGAGCTCGAACTGGAGCTCGAGGAGCTCTTGGCCTTCTTGACCGCTGCAGGCGCTGCCTTGTCCTTTTCTTCGTCAGAGCTGGAGTCGGAGCTAGAGCTAGAGCTAGAGCTTGAGCTAGAAGAGCTCTTAGCCTTTTCAGCCTTGGCCTTCGTAGCCTTCGCAGGCTTCGCTTTCGCCTCTTCGTCCGAGCTGGAGTCCGAGCTGGAGTCCGAGCTGGAGCTGGAGCTAGAGGAGCTCTTAGCCTTCGTAGGCTTGGCCTTCGTCTCCTCTTCCGAGCTGGAACTGGAGGACTTCTTTGCCTTTTTCGCCTTCTTCACTTTTGGCGTGGGCTTCGGCGTCTTCTTCTCTTCATCAGAGCCCGAATCGTCCGAAGATGCATCGTCGGAGGACAAGGTCTTGCTTCCTGAACGGGGCGAAGCAGGTGCCTTGGCTTCGACGGCGGGCTTCGCCTTTTCAGCCTTCGCCTTTGTCTTCGGCTTGGATTTCTCCTCCGCTGTAGTACAGTCAGTTTCGTCAGCAATCGCACAAGGATACGCAGCGATGGCTCACCATCAGAAGACTCGTCATCAGAGTCATTCGAATCCGAGTCGCTTGCAGACTCGTCTGAAGAAGCTGCACATACAAAGCCATTCATTCAGCACCTACGCTGCAGACTGCGGAACGGCGACGACCACGCACAATCTGATTCAGAACTAGACGAATCCCTGAACAGGCTTTAACACAGAGGGGCAGGAGAGCCAGCACACGGACGAAAAGCACGCACCCGGCATCTGCGACGGCCCTCAGCTCCTTCCATTCCCTCAGCACGTCCTCCAGGGGTGGTGCGGTGGACGCCACGTCATCGCGCAGCACGACGACGCCTTTCGCGGCCTTTTTGAGCGCCTCTGCGGCTTTTGTGTGTTCGCGCCGTGTCAGGAAAGAGTAGATGAGGGTATAGGTAGCTAGAATGCCGTTAGCAAGCTATGTCGGGATGACTGCAAAGTATCTTGTATTCCAACTCACAGGCAAGACTGCCGTCTACTTCGGCAGTAGGGATCTTCACGCTCTGCGACATCTGAGCACACCGCACCGTCGAGGAGGAAAGAAAGAACGAAGAAAGCAAGGAGCAGACACAAAGCCGCGGATCGGTCGACGCGACTTTGGAAAAGCTATTCAAATTTCGTCCTCGCGGGCGTCTTTAGTCCCAGAAAGGCAAGCGACGCGATTCGCGCAAAACAGAGCCAAATTACGCGCATACGACCCAACGACGATGAGCTCAATCAAAGGCCCCGCACCCGCTCCCGAGTCCCTCGACGGCTCGCCCCTCCGCATCGCCATCGTCCATGCCCGCTGGAACAGCACCGTCATCGACGCGCTCGTCGCGGGTGCCGTCGCCAAGCTGAAGGCGCACGGCGTCAAGGACAGCAACATTGTCGTCGAGTCTGTGCCCGGCAGCTTCGAGCTTCCTCTCGCATGCCAGAAGTGCGTTCTGCCTTGTCTGATTTATTGTGCTTATATTGAAACGCGATCTACGGAAGAGTCATCGCTGGCTCGCATGTGCAAGCTGGCGCGACTGCAACCGACCTCCTCGGCGGGCTCTCCTTCACCTCCTCCGGCACCCCGCGCTCCGGCACGCCCGTTCCCGCGGGCACCGCAAACATGCCGAAGGAGCCCTTCGACGCCGTCATCGCGATCGGAGTGCTCATCAAGGGCTCGACAATGCACTTCGAGTACATCTGCGACAGTGTGTCGCACGCGCTGATGCGCATCCAGCTCGACACAGGCGTGCCCGTCATCTTTGGCGTGCTCACCGCGCTCACGGACGACCAGGCGCTCGAGCGCGCCGGGCTGGGCAGGGGCGAGGATAAGGGCCATAATCACGGAGAGGACTGGGGTGCTGCGGCGGTCGAGATGGCTACGCACACCAGGCGATGGGGCCAGGGCAAGTTCTAGGTGACGCATGGACAATCGGAGAAGTCAAAACGAATGCATGGGATGTAGGATGTTGTATAGAAGGACTATAAAGCAAAGGCTGTAACATTTTACTGCTATACGAAGGAACGTAAGGAGGGTTTGTGGATCCATCGCACAGTTGTTTTGTTCTTATGACGTAGAAGCCGTCTGCCAAACTACATCAGCATCCTTCTGCGTCATGTCCGAGTGCTTGAGACTGCCCCCTACGTTCAGGATGTCCGCAACAGAGGGAATCGCAATGCTTCGTTCGCCGGTTGCTGTAGAAATGGTCCAGAAGCAAACCCATTTGGCGGTGATCGTCCAGAAAAGGACATGACGACTTCATCATCATCCTGGAAGACCAAGTTCTTCAGCTTCAGCTTCCCTCCTACTACCCACCCTCCAACGCGGTCACGTTCAAGACACAACTAACGTCTTTCGTTGGACGAGTTCTTCCTTGCTTTACTCAAGCGACTATCGAAGCAGAGCGCTGGTAAGGGATCAATAAGTAGCTCAAAGGCTACATACCGCCATGAAGAAAAAGGTGAGCCCGGAGTGCGTCCGTTTCAGTAGCAATGCCTCAAAATTACTGAAAGATGCTCGTGCACTGACAAGGTCCTCCTCATGGGCGCGTCCGGGAGTGGCAAGACGTCCATGCGCTCCCTCATCTTGTGCGTCCCCCTTTCTCCTCCCCACCCCTCCCACCAACCCGCCCTCCAGCTCGAACAACCCCGCCTCGCTCACCTCGCGGCTCGGCGCGACGATCGACGTCGAGCAGAACCACGTGCGCTTCCTGGGCGACCTGATCCTGAACCTCTGGGACTGCGGCGGGCAGGAGGCGTTCATGGACTCGTACCTCACGACGCAGCGCAGCACGATGTTCCAGCACGTCGGCGTGCTCATCTACGTGTTCGAGGTCGAGAGCCGCGACATGTCCAAGGACCTGCTCTACTACCGCGACTGCCTCGACGCGCTGCGCAAGTACAGCCCCGACGCGGCCGTCTTCCTCCTCGTGCACAAGATGGACCTCGTCGCGGCCGACAAGCGCGCCGCGCTCGAGAAGAAGCGGCGCGAGCTCCAGCACGAGAGCGGCGACGTGCCCGTCACCGTATTCGGCACGAGCATCTATGACGAGAGCCTGTACAAGGTGCGCCCCATGACGCCCCTCTCTCCTGTACCTCCTGACACACCGCGACGCAGGCATGGTCGCGCATCGTGCACGCGATCATCCCGAACGCGGCCGTGCTCACGAAGCACCTCACCACCTTCGCCGAGACGTGCAACGCGACGGAGGCCATCCTCTTCGAGCGCACGACTTTCCTCGTCATCGCCACCTCCGCAACGACGCGCGCGCCGCCCTCGCCGTCGAACGCGTACAGCGCGCTCGCGAGCCCCAACTCCAACGCCACCTCCACTTCCACCGCCACTTCGCCCAACGGCACCAACGCGGACGCGGACGCGAACGTGGAGACGGCGGACACGGAGCCGGACCCGCACGAGCTGAGCGCGACGCGCTACGAGCGCACGTCGGAGCTCATCAAGGCGCTCAAGCACGCGTGCTCGCGCGTGCGCGAGGAGTTCCACGTGCTCGAGATGGAGCTGCCCGAGTTCACCGCGGTGCTGGACGAGATGACGAAGAACACGTATGTGCTCCTGGTCGTGCATGATCCGAGTATAGGTGCGTTTTGTCTTTGTCTTCGCGTGTGCGGGTGTGCGGTGGGTGCTGATGCATGGGGTGGGTGTGGGTGTGGGTGTGTAGAGACGGCCGCGCTGAAGATCAATATCCGGCTGGCGAGGAAGAAGTTTGAGGAGCTGCAGAGCAGCTCGGTCGTGTCGTGACCCGTACCGTGATCGAGGCTACGTAGCTGGCTTGGTGGATTCCACCTATCGATGTTATATTACCGCTACACGTTGGTTCTGCGGCTCTCTCTCCTCTCCTCTTCTTCTCTCTTCTTCCATATCCTTCCTATCTCGGGATCGGACACTCAACCTTACTGGATCTCCCCTGCTCCGGATCCCTACCCTCTACGTATACGTACCTTACCATTCCCTCCTATAATCGCACTGTAACTTCAACGTCTCTTCAGAACCAAATGAAATGGAACAAGCAATTGCAACTCAACAAGCACTAGTACTCCGATTCCAAGCTCGAAAGCACAGACACATACGTAAGATACAATTGAAGGCACCAGCACCCCGCCCTACTCCACCCCACTTTGCCACAAATACCAAAGGAAACATCAACAACTCCACATTCCACCAAGTACCCCACCGATGAAAACTGCACTACGCACCGCGGCTCGTCCGCTCCAGAGATCTATCCTGGGGCCCCCACAACATGCACTCTACAACCTACAGGGGATCCCACTATAGATACCTGGTAGTAGACCAGCGCGGCGTGCAGTGCCATGTACCGAATGCCAAGTACCAAGTATCACGTATCGAGTCGAGGAAGAGCTTCATATGTCAAGTATCGCACATTGATCCGAGTATCGAGTATCGAGTATCGAGTATCGAGTACCGGGAACCGAGAGTTGATAATCGGGAGTGGAGAATCGTTATGTCCAGCATAAGCAGCGCAGTCCGTGTACCCGTCCCCGCGCCCATACCACCGAGCGAGTAGCGCGTAGCAAAGAAGAGATGAAGCAGTCGTGTGCGGGGGGAGGAGAAAGAAAGATATAAACAAGAATCAAAAGTTGGTTTTGAATCTGGGACGGGGATGGGGAATAGAGGAGAGGGGGTGGCGCCGGAGGGGTGGGGGGAGTATGGTGGAAGATGGATGGAGGGGCCGCAGGGGGTCGATTAGCGGGTGGTGGTAGGGTAGCAAGGGGGCGAGGGAAGGGAGTCGGTAGGGACTGGGTATTTGGGGGTCGGGGAACGCAGGACGAACACGAGCACGAACACGAACACGAATACAAAAAAGCTACTTTTTGCTGGGTGTTTATGAGACCCAGACTGCAGAGTATATATGTGAGCAATCGCGCGAGGAAAAGAGAGAAGGGAAGGGGGACGTACAGGCCAGCGCGATGACGAGGTAGAGCGTGATCAGCATGAGGCCCTCCATGTAGTTGGACTTGCCGTCCTGGATGAGCAGGTTGACCAGGAGCACGGAGACGAAGAACGACACGGTCTAGGCAATGCACGCATGATTAGCATTCCCTTCACTTCAACTCACCGCCTCACACACAACGCACCTCAAAGTTATCGAAGAACAGGGTCAGCTCGTGGCCCGAGCTAATTAATTAACACTGACGTCAGCCTGCGCCCTGACCAACACAAAAAGAAAGCGTGGACAACGTACATCCAGCCGACAATGACGAGCAGGGGCACGACAAAGGTCGCGATTTGCTATCGGAAGACGTCAGGATTCACAGGACACAGCAATATGGTGAAAGGGGGTGCCGCTTACGATAGAGCTTCCGACGCAGATGCCGATGGTGAGCTCCATCTTGTCCTTCATGGCCATCCAGACGGACGTAACGTGCTCGGCCGCATTGGCCTACACGATTATAGAAAAATCAGCACCTGAGGCTCGGAGCCGAAGTAAGAGGGCGCTTACCACGATGGGAAGCAGGATGAGACCGATGAACGGCTTCGGGATGTGGTACCTCTCGGCCGTCTCCTCAATCGAAGCCACAACTGCAATAAGAAAACGGGCCAGTTCAGCAGCCGCGCCGCGCCGCACAGCGAGCGCACTCACGGAAATCGGCGACGAAGGACGTGATGACGGTGATGGTCAGGAGCCTGGAACGCGCGCAAACCCAGTCAGCACTGCGCCCTGCGCCCACATACACGACGGCACGCACGAGACCCCGGCGGCAATCATGTTCATATCCGGCTCCTCCTCCTCCTCTTCCTCCTCCTCGTCCCCGGCGCCCGCGGCCTCCGCGTCGACGAGCGTGTTCTCGGAGCCCGCCTTGCGCGGCTTCTTGGCGCGGAAGAGCTCGTGGTGCGTCTTGAGCTGGAAGAAGAGGTACGCGACGTAGACCGCGAGGAGCAGCAGCGCGGTGCCGCGCGAGATGATGAGCAGCCCCGAGCGGCTCGCCTGGTCGAGGTCGCGCAGCAGCGGGTCCTGCTGGTCTATGATGATCGGCCCGGGGGTGATCACCGTCGGGTCGCTCGGGAGCGGCACCAGGGTCGTTTTGGCGCTGTGGTACGCTGCGGGGATGACGAGGGCTGTGTGCGCGAAACGCGTCAGGCGCGGACGGGCACGGGCAATGCAATCGGGCGGTCAGAGCTGTTCGGAATCGACGCGGCGCGCGGGCTTACTGATGCATGCGAGTGTCATGAGCTGCGCGGATGCGGCAAGCGTGGGCGTTAGCGTTCAGAAGGGTTAAGAAGATGGGTGGAACACGGTCGTACCGAGGCGTTGCTGTGCAGGGGCGTCCATTAGCCAAAGTTCCTCACATGACATCACCTGGGAATAATAGACTTACGTCTGGGCGGCCGTCACTTGGAACTCGCTTTCGTTGAATTTGATACCACCTGTGTGCGCGAGGCGGTACGATAAGCCCCTTTGGCTCTTGGCGCGGGCACGTTGGGGGGACTCACCTGCAAGGAAAGAGCAACCAAGCACGAGCAAGATGTTGGAGAGAATGGAACCGAGCATCTGTGGTGGTGTCAGTGGTGCGTCTCATTCCGAGCCATGCCACATACAGAAGTCTGGACGATACGGATCTGGCCTGGAGTTCAACATGCTCAGTCTCCTGTGTCAAAAATGAGCGGGTGGACGTCTGCACACCTTGCAAAAGCGCAGACAAGCCGACGATGATTTCGACGGCATTTCCAAAAGTCGCGTTGAGCAGTCCCGCAAGTGTCTGGCCGAGCTTGAGCGACATTTGCTCGGTCGTATCTCCAAGGAGCTGTAGCCGACATCAACTGCGATTCCTGACGTACGACGGAAGCGCAGGACGCACCTTGGCTAGCGGTACGATCGCGATGAAACTGAACAAGAAGCGCAAGCCCGCATCCCAGTTCAAAGTGTGTGCAAGCACAGAGAGAGGGACGAAGATGAGGAGCACGTTGAAGTACGAGCCGAGCAGCAGCCACCGCAGAGATGCGGCCCATGTTGGCTGATGAGATGCGCCATGGTCGGTGCGTCCATTGGCCCCGATGAGGGGAGTAGATTCAGAAGGAGGCATGAAAGAAAAAGGGGAAGGGAAGAGAGAGAGTGGAAGAGGATGAAGCTACGTCGATAAGTTATGTACGAAAGGCGGTAGCAATAGTGGCTTGGCAAAGCTGTGTGGCCTTTCATTCTTGCTTCCGCGCCGGCCCTGCTTCCCGGCCCCGCCCTCGGCTGTCCTTCCTCGGCTGTCCCACTGCTCCCGTCGGCCATCGTCCAACCCATTCATCTCTTCCGGCTTTCTAAAATCGCGCACCCACGTCCTTTTCCTGCACATCCGCATTCTCCCCCACCGCGCCCTCTCCACCTGCCTCCATATGTGACACGTCTCCAAACTGCATCAGCGCCCCCGCCCCATCCTCGTCCACCTCCACAATCGTCACCGACGTATTCGGCAGACGCCCATGCGACCGCACACCGCCGACGCACCGCACGCGTCCCGCCGCGACAAGCGTGCGCAGCTGCATCCCGATGAACCCGCCGTGCGACACGACCAGCACCGCCCGCGTCCGAGTCTCACCCTCAGCCTGCCCCGCACCCCGCGTCGCGTGCTCCCGCACGACGCACCCCTCCCACCACGCCCGCGCCCGCGCCGCGAGCGCGTCCGCACTCTCCACCGTCGAGATCTCGGGCGGGTCCGGCGGCGCCGGCAGCCTCCGGCCCTGCCGTTCGCCCATGTACTGCAAGCCTTCCGTTTAGCTCGCCGCCCCGGAAGCGACAGGAGGGCAAAAGGCAAGCACGCACCCGCTCTCGCAGCTCCGCGACCTTCCTCAGCGGCACGCCCGGATGATGCTTCAGGATGATCTCGGCCGTCTACCAGCGCGCCAAAGAACCACGTCGTGAGTCCAAGTCCCAGCACGAGTGTCCTCGGGGGCGGCGAGGAGCAGGCGGAGACAGACACAGCACTCACCACCGCCGCGCGCGCCAAGTCGCTCGCATACGCCGCGTCGAACGGCACGTCGCGCAGCGCCTCCGCGACGCGCGCCGCCTGCGCGCGCCCCGTCGCGTTCAGCGCCGTGTCCAGCTGCCCCTGCACGACGCCAAGCCGGTTCTCCTCCGTCTCGCCGTGCCGCACGATGTAGACCGCCACGGGTGCCATCGTCTGGTATCAGTGCACGTTTGCTCCGGTTCTGGGTATCGGCTTTTCGAAGCGCAATTGTCGGCCTTTTGAGTCGATGGCGCTGCTCGACCCTAACCCCGATCGACACATCTGAGTCGAAGCCACGTATACTACGTGTACGTACCCGTATTCTATATACTTGTACGGCCGCTTCTATCGTGAACAGACATATCCTATGTGATCTGCGTTTTTTTTTTTTCAACCGGAAGTCTGATCTGCGCGACCATTTTTTTTGCCGTTCAGTTTGCGACTGGCGTTTCGCCTGTGCTCGGCAAGATATCCCAGCTAGCCCGGAGCGTCGATCCAATGGGCGTCGCTCTTCCCATACTCGAGTCCACCCCATTATCAAGTGTTGACTAGTACAAGCTTGAATGCGACTTGTCAGCGCTACCACTCGATGCAGTGCGATGGCCCCCAGCGCTCAGGTCAGTCGACACGTTGACACCTGCTAAGCCGATTCGGCTTCGAAGCACGGGCAACGGAACCGCAGGCGCGGGCGATATACGTATCGTGTCAAGGCGCGCTCCAGGCTCGAAGAATCAAGAAGTCCAAGGCGCTGCAATACTTTCAAATCCGGAAAGAACACCGTCGCAGCGGTCTAGTGACCGTCCAGAAGAAGCGGAAGCGAGCGCAGGCTGTGTGCAACGCAGCCTGAGCATGCTCTGCTCGTAGCCAGTTGCTCCTTGCACTTCCTTGTTTGTACACTAGTACTACCATGCAGTCAGGAACCTCGCACGAGCCTGACTGGTATACTCATACTCGGATATCGAACACAGCACTGTAACGCTGGTACTGCGCAGGGACGTATACGTAGTGGCGTCTTTGGATCCGGAGCACGAGGACTAGCCCAGCCAGTACTCACTGGTAGTACGCAGACGGTTGGAAGAGAGAGAAACTCCAAATAGCTATAGGTGTCTTTGCCAAGTGCTAGGCGCCAAATAGCGATGCATGCATGTGCGACAGGCTAAGGCACGGAATAGGCCCACGAGTACTGCTGAGGACGGATCCAGCTTCAGATTCTCGCACTGCATTGCATCGAGAGAAGGGCGAAAAACAAAGCAAAGCAAACCCACAGTGCAGCCCGTGCACATCCCCCAACCCACATCCCACGACCCATAGCACATAGCACATAGCACATATCCACAACTGCACAACATATAGCCCACATCCAAACACGGCGTCCGAGCACAACCCACAACCCATGACATGATACATGCACGACCCACGACCAACAAACAACTGAACACGAAACGAAAGCTGGATATCGATATCGTCCGTTCCGAAATCACCTTCCCCTTTACCTCCGCCTCCACCAGCTCCAACAGCATGAACGCATACAAAACAAACATAACCACCACACACCCATCCTGAATCCCAGCAATACAAATTTCTATGATTCTTCCCTCCCTCTTTCCCTTCCTTCGTTTAATTCTACCCACAACCCACAGCCCACGCCCAACTCGACACAGGGAAAGGCCTACAGCAGCGCCAGCACCTCCGCGGACACCGGCCTAATCCGCGCGTCCGCAAACTGCGCCGGCAGCGCAGAGATGGACGCGCGGAGCGCGCTCAGCTGTGCCGCGTCGAGGGGGTACGACTGGCTCTTCGCCGCGTATAGCTGTCAATGCCGTGTGTCAGGAGGAAATAGTAGAAGGTAGGAGAGGAGGGGAGGCGTACAACGTTGCCGGCGCCGACGAGCGCGCGGTAGACCGTTTCGGCGTCGTTCTTCTCTAGTGTGAGTACCTGAGCGAAGTGGGGAAGGGTGTTAGATGTGCGTTGTGAGTGAGAAAGGGTGTGATGTGAGGCGTACCTGCTGGAGCAGCGAGACGTGCGTCGACCGGAGCGACTGGTCGATACGCTCGTTGAGCGTCACACATGAGATACTGGGCGTGAAAAAAAAAATGTCGAAATCAGCATCGACCCCATCGCACCCACCCGCACGCGAAAGAAGAGAAAAAAAAAAAAAAAAAAAAAAACAGCACGCACTTGAACAACAGCGTCGCAAACGCCAACCTCTGCGCCTTATTCGTCGTGGCATACACCGCGCCGGTGAAGTCCGCAAAGATCTGCGCGACCCACGCGCTGTCGCCGATGCGCGTCTTCTCCTGGAACGCGTTCGCGAACGTCCGCAGCGCGAGCAGCACGTTCGTCTCGCGCGCCTTGGTGATCGAGCTCGACATGTCCTTCGTCCAGTCCGACGCCTTGAACAGCGCGTCGAAGAACGCGCCGCGCATCCCCGACGCGTCGAGCAGCCCCGAGCAGTACCCGCTGATCAGCCGCGCGAGGTCCAGCACTGTGTGCAGGGCCAGTCAGCCGGCGTTGGAGGGGAGGAGAGGGTAGGAAGGGACGAGACGCACCGGGAAAGCGCTGCGACGCAGGCCAGCGCGTGAGGATCTGCACGACCGTCTCGATGTGCGAGCGCGTCAGCGCGACCTGCGGCGCGCGCCCCGCGACCGCCTCGTGGAGGTACTGGAACAGCTCTTCCAGCTGCTTTGTTTCTTCCGGGTACAGCGCGAGCTCCGACGTCGACTGCACACGGTGCCAGTCAGCCCGCGTGGCTCGACGATGAATGGCGGATTAAGGGTAAAGGGAGCACGCACGATCTCGTTCCTGAGCGCATCGTCGAACTGGTACAGCTTGCCCTGCATCGCGGCCACATTCGCCTGCTTGAACGACAGCGGTTTCGACTGTTCCACCTCCGTATCAGCACACCACCACCAACTCACCACACGCCCAGACAGGCAGTTGAAAAACACGCACGACGGGGATGACAGCGGCATGCGGCGCGGCCGGCTGCACAGTGACGGGCGGTGTGCTCGCCGACGTGTACCGCGACGCGCCCGTGAACGGATCGCTTGCAGCCATCGGTGCCGGTGCCGGTGCCGGGGAAGGAGCCACAGGAGGCGTGTACCGCGAGCCGCCCGTGAACGGGTCCGCGCCTGCGCCGCCCGCGGTGGCCGCCGACGGTGCGCCGCGGTAGCGCGATGCGCCTAGAGTGCAAGGCCGTGGTCAGGGCGAGGGAGATGGGGATGGGGAAGAAAGATGGAGGGAGGGAGGGCGCGGCGCACCTGTGAACGGGTCCGCGTACTCCTCGCCGCCGCCGATGTTGACGCCGGCCGTGTTCTTCTCGATGAACTGCACGACCTGGTCGACGTAGCTCATCGGGAGCTCGTTCGCCTCGAGGAAGCGCTGCGCCGCGCCGTACGGGTTTTCTGCGCGCGCGAGTAGGAAGCAAGAACAAGAACAAGAACAAGACGCAAGGCATCAGACACGGTGTCACGTGCATGGGGAGGGGAGGGAGGAGGGCGCACCGTTCGCGTTGTAGGGCAGCTTGAGCGGGGGCACGCCGTCCTGGATATCGACGTCGAACACGTAGTCGTACTCCTTGCCCTCGTGCAGCTGCTTGCGCCCCGCGCCGACCGCGTCGACGACCTCGCCAATTTTCTGCCAGCTCCCGCCCGCCGCGTCCCACTGTCGGCCGTTCAGTCAGCGTCCGCCGTCACACGAGCCCGAGCCGGTGCTCCAGCCATAGCTGCAGCCTGACAAAGCCGCACACGCGTACCTGGTGGGCCTCGACGATAGCGCCGTTCCGGACCATCTTGACCTCGCCCGGTTTCCTTCCTGGGCCGCCCAATCGTCAGCACACGCACACGGAAACAAAGCGGACGAGGGCAAGGGGGAAGGAGAAGGGGGGAAGGAGGCACGTACCTGGCGTCGCCAGCGCGTCCGTCCCTGGCAGGTCGGACTTCTTGACGTCGCCGACCTGCTGGGCGGGGAGCGCCTGGCTCGCGACCTGGTCGTCGTACGCCTTGAGCGCCTCGGGCGCGGCCCAGCGCGCCTCCGCCTCGCTGAACACGCGCACGACGCCGTCGCTGCAGCCCGAGACGATGTCCCCGTTCGGCATCGTCGACACGGACCACACGGAGATCGCGGGGTGCACGATCGTCTGCGAGCACTCGCCGTCTGCCGGCGCGCGGTCAGCGTTCGTGTCTGTCAGTGTGGTGCCCCCGCGCCCCGCGCCCCTGCGTGCGCGCAGGGGCGGGCGCACGGTGGGAGATGGGTCGGGCGCTTACCTCGCCAGACGCGGACGGTGCGGTCCTCGCCGCCCGACACGAGGTCGCCGCTCGGGAGCGTGGCCAGGGTGTAGACGAAGGAGGTGTGTGCGCTGAGCGAGTAGACGATGTCACCTTCGAACGTCCAGACGCAGATTTCGCTGTGGGTGGGAGGGCCGCTCAGCGGGGGCTGCGGAGCGCGCGCATACAAGAAACGACTGGCCTGTCGTTGGACGCAGAGGCGAAGCCGATGTCGGTGAGCAGGACGAGGCTCCGCACGGCGTCCTTGTGCCCGTGGTACGTGCGCAGGCACTTGTGCTGCCGCCAGAGCTTTATGGTTTTGTCGGCCGAACCTGGGGGGCGGGCTCGTGCGGGGGGCGGGGAGAGCGGGGAGGGGCTTACCGGTGAGAAACTGGTCGTCGTGGACGTCGAGCACGGCCCAGACGGACTGGGTGTGGCCGGTGAGGTCGTGCGCGAGCTGGAAGTCGCGCCATATTTTGGCGGTCCTTGGGACGGATGCGTATGATGGGGGGGCGGGGGAGCACAAAGGACGTACCTGTCCCACGACCCGGAGACGATGACACCATCTGCTCTGCCCTTGAGTGCGCAGACGTTGTCGGTGTGGCCGATGAGGGTGTACTTGGGCTCGTCGCTGCTGGCGCCGATGACCCAGACGTTGATGACTGCATCCTGGCCGCCGGTGACGGCGTATCCTGTGGACCGCTTAATTGCCACCGGGGAGTGGGAGTGGGGAGGGCTCACCCTGAGGCGCGTCTGGGGTGGGTGGGAGGTAGGTGACGGCGTTTACGAAGCGGGGACTGGGGCGGAAGACAGCGGCGGGTTGGAAGGGCTGGTCTGTGGATTTAATCCATGCGATCGCGGTGGAATCGCGGGATGCAGATAGGATGAGATCGTTTGTGGGGGACGCGACTGCTCTGACCTGGGGTAGGGTTAGGAAGAACAAGGAAGAAAGAGGGAGAAGTACGGACGTCGGAGGAGTGGGAGGCAAGGGTTGCCGCGAGCTTGAAGGGCATTCGAGCAGAGAGACGTCGAGGAGGACGAGGAGACGGTGGAATATGGAGTCGAATATGGAGCAGTATATGGATCGAAATCCGGTGGCGACCGCCGCGCCTGGAACTTTCTTCCGTCCTGGCGGCGCGACGCGTGTTCCTCGCGCGTCTTAATGGATCGAGATCTCCATCCATGTCCTCTCTCAACTCCACTCCTGCCCTTTCTACCCTGCGATCTTGAACAATTGTTTGTTGCATTCTCTGCACTTTCTTGCTCGCGCTCCTGCCCTGCACCCCATTTGCCGCGATCCATATAATTATGCGCCGGCCCTAAACTACAACCTATATCTGCGCGTCCGCGCTTCTGCTTACCTCATCCCCTCGCGTTTTGGCAACTCGTCGTATCCGACTCCTACGGCCGACGATCTGCATCGCGAGGCCCTCGCAGGAGATGAAGTTATGGTGCAAGGCATAGACTGCACCTCCGTATCTCCCTGTCGCCGACCCACACGGCGGCGGGGCTCGTTAGAGTGGTGTACATTCTTTTTTCCCCATTCAATAATACAATCGCGTGTATCTACCCCCAATGCAAATGTATGTCGCCTACCATTTCAATGCAGCTGCATATGCATATGGCTCCATGTCGGTCCCCATCCCCGCCCGATAGAAGTCCTTCCCATGGCGCGCGCGGGCCCTATGTCGTCCACATGATGGCACGCTTCGAATGCCTTCGGCCGCTTTCTCCTGCCGGGCCTGGCACGTCCAACAACGCGCCCACCCACCGACTCGGACTGGACCCACAGCGCATATGCTCAGCTGCACCACGATGAAATATTCACGTGCTCTGAATTCATACACCGACTAATTAAACTCGCATGGCGGCGCGCACGCACTTTGGAGCGGCGAAGCCTGACGGGCACCCTCGTCCCTCGTCCTCTGATCGTGATGCAGAACCGCAATTCGCGCCCTGAAGCTCCTGCGGACGTGGTCCCCGTTTCGCCGTGGATGACGAGGACTCCAACGTCCTCCTCGTGAAATCACCGGTAGGCGCGTACGATGCTAAGCCTAACATTAATTAATGGTGTGGATCCAGCAGGGCCTTTACGACGTCAATCCCCACCGTAGCTCCCTACTCCGTCGCCCGGGAGCTCGCCTGCCCACTTATTCGACGTATGTACGCATCTCGATCTCTCGTCCCCCGCCCCGCACTGACGCCACGAACTATAGGCTCGTCAAATACAACTCCTCGTTGACACGGTACCATCAGACTCGAGCTCGCCTTTTACGCGCGTATACGTGCGATAAGTACGCGGCCGCCGCGACGTCAACATGGAGCACTCCAGCTCTACAACGCCGGGGCGCGCCGGTACCGTACGCGTCTAGCCCAGACACCCCGACTATTGCAGAGGTGGCCTCAGACTGAGGCTGAGACTGAAGCCAATCCTATATGTATCTGATTTAGGCCCTCAAAGACGCACAAGCTTCACCACGGCACATCGCACTCCGCATATATCCACTTCAGATTCGGCCTGAGGCGCACCATCCCCATCGCGACCCCCCGATCCCTCTACCAGTAAGTACATGCCGCCCTACCCACGTCTACTAATACCAGGGCGCAGGACGCTGCCGCTGTCAGAGTCTAGACCGCCAGTACTCATATACATCTGGGTTCCTCAGCGAACAGCGCTATGTATATATGTATGTACTTATTCCATGCTTAGACCCGGGCCCGCTCTGCGCCCGCCGGAGCATACAGACGTGCTGAGCAAGGACCCAATGACCGCTCAACACAGCCAACAACTACCTGTATTTCAGGCGGCCACGGGGTTACTCAGATCTAGACCCAGGTCACAGTGGTACTTAGCTTGTACGAGTACATGGGGGCGTCAGAACCTTCCGAGCTGTCGCGCGCGATATCGGCCTGCTAGTATTTATGCAGGTGCCAAGCTCAAACTTGCCGAGGCTATCTCGGTGCTAGCAGGTGGTCTGACGACCTGAGTCTGTCTGGACCTCCGGAGGGTATCTTGCTTGAGCGTCGGTTTGGGTCATACGGGCAGAACGGTAGCAGCGGACGAGGATCTTGTTCTTTACCTATAGCTAGGGGACGTACAGAGTGCATAATATACAGTATGGGATGATGTCCAGCGCAGAACAATGGAAAGGACGTCTTCGATGACCAGAGCAGACAGAGCGAAGTCGGAGACGTTGTATGAAAGCGGCCACCTGCAAAATACAGACAACAACAGACAGCGGCAGACGAGCCGAGAAATCCAGAGCACAGTCGAACAGACAAAACCACAGCGACAGAGAGCACAGACAGAGCCAGCGAAATGGAAAGCGAGAACTAGAACCAGAACCACAGCACCAGCTCACGGCCAGCAGCCAGCAGCCAGCACCACCGCCAAGCCCCAGCGAGCAGCTAGCTAGTCATACAAATCCACAGGCGCCACCAGCGAAATCTTGACCTTCTTGCTCGCGCGCACCACCGCGCCCTGCGGCAGCCCGCCCATGCCTTTCCGTTTCCCGATATCCTGCTGCACCTGCGGCGTCTCGGGTGGAGCCATGGCACCTGGCACGGCATGACCAGATCTCGAGCTGCAGTTGGCGTGGGTGTGTGATCCACGTGTTAGCGATGCGGAGGGGGGGGGGTGCAGGTTCGGGGGCACGTACCTTGCCTGCTCCACGGCGGGTGACGTCGTAGTCGTACTCGCAGCCGTGGTGTTGGTCGGGCCCTCGACGCGCCGCTTGCCTTTCGAAGTGCGCGCCTTGGCAATGAGATTAGTGAGCGCTTGTTCCCACCGGTACCAGAAGAGCGTGCTCCACGGGGGAAGGAAAGAAGAAAAGGGACGGGAGCGGGGAGCGGGGAGCGGGAGCGAGGAACAGAGGACCGAAGCGCACTCTCCACCACTGTCCACCTATCCCCTAATAAACACGAAGCTAAACCACAGAACATGCAGCCACAAACACAGAGGCGAAAGATACAATCACAACAACAACTCACCAGATCCTCCAGCCCCATAACACGCATCTCCACCGTCCGATCCGGCGTAAAATAGTCCGCATACGCCTTGCCGCGGCGTGCCGCCGCGACGAACGCATACACCGCCTTCTTGATGTTCTTGCGCTGCTTCTGCTTGCCCTTGCCTTTCCCGCCCTTGACGCGCGCGGGCGGGGGCGCGGCGATGCCCTCGTGGTCGGAGGCCGCGGCGATGAAGCCTGTGTGTGCTGTTAGAACGAAGAGGGACGAGAGGGGAGGGATAGGATGGGACGGACCCTCGGTTTCGAGGCGCTTGAAGAGCTGTCCGGCGACGAGCGCCTCACAGCCTGTAGATGGCTCGTCGTAAGTACACATCAATTTAACAGGGGCACGTACCTATCAGGCCAGCGAACTCCTTAGACGTTCCCGGCTCCTCATTCTCAGCGATTTTGATCGCTCGCCTACGCACCACATCCTCGTCAGAGGCCATCCCAACCCGAAACACAGATAATCACTCACCTGAACAGCGCAAGCTGGCCATACTTCGACAGCATATCCTGGTACCACGGCTGCAGCACGATGATCTCCCAGTTCTGGTCGTTGCGCAGGTGGCAGTGGAAGCACGTAAACTTCTGCGGCAGGCGCGCGTCGCTTTCGGAGTGGAATCTGCGAGCAGCAGGCGTCAGCACGAAAGCATGATATCGGTGGCAGCGCTTACCCCATGCACCTGTAGTACGTCGGTAGGGAATAACGAAGTCATATATCATCTGTGCGCGAGATGTGATGAGATTGGTGCTGCGTACCAGATGTGATACCATGTCTCGCAGCCGCCTTCGCAGAAGAGCAGCGGGCAGTCTTCGATCTGTGATGAGGTGGCGCCGGTCGGCGAGCCATCGGAAGGCAGAGGTTATTGGGGACATACGCAGACGCCACAGTCACAGTTGAGCTTCTCTTCCGTCGTGCTTGTATTTGCGGTTCCTTGCTTCCTGACAGTGCAGTGGGACGTGGAAGCCCTTGTCGCGGCATTGGCGGTCGTCTGAGTCGTGGGGCGAGTTGGAGTTCGCATGCTGTCTTCGAATGTTGGTATTACCTGTGTCTCCATATCTACAGAATGACATTGCTGTTAATCAGTAATAAATGACAGACGACGGGACACTCGCCAAGCATCTCTTCTTCAATAGGACCACTTAGACGCCTCGTCGAATTCTCCACCGCGTCGATGACCATCTGCGTGTCGATCCCTCGGCTCGTAGTGCTCATGAACGAGCATGGATTGATGTCAGAAGGTGGAAGTGGGCTGCTTGTGACCGGGGACTCAGACGCGACAGGCAGAGGGTGCAGGATGCTCGATGATGTCGAGATCGGGGACGTTGGGGGTGGTAGCTGGCTGGATGACTCTGCCACCTGGGTCGCGACGATCTTCTGGGTCTGCGAGAAGTCCTGGTCCATGTCTTCCTGGCCCTTGTCGTTCTGCCATGCCAGAGATGAGCATTCCCGTGGACACCAAGTAAAGGCGGGCATACCAGATGCCCCACGCAGCTCGGGATACTCTCGGTCGTCCCTCCAAAGAGTAGCTCCTGGGTATTTCCACCATCCACATCCATATCGCCCCCGGAGCCCTGCATGTGCTCCCGGCGCTCGGCAACTTGCTGCTCCCTCGACAGCGGGATGATCTCCCCATCTTCATTCCGCACACCAAGCGGCACCCACACATCGAGCCCCACGCCCGAGTCGTCCGCTTCGTCCGGTATATACTCAGGATCAACCTCGCCTTCGGCGTCGACGTCGCGGGAGTCCATTCTGCCGAGGTTGTCGGCGTCCCAGACGACGGTGCGTTCGGCGGCATCGCGTTTCTGGACTTCGATCTCGGCTTTGCGGGATGTGGTATCGTAGGTGGCAGTCGGGTGGGGCGAGGACGTGGTCCCGGAGAAAGGAGCACTGTTGTCGTCGGTGGGTGGGATGATGCCCGAGACGGATGCGACGTGCACATCGACGCTGCAAACCATGTGTCACATACATACACACTTTCGTTGAGGGAGGAAAGAGACTTACCCGTGCCACCCCGTCTCCAGCTTCCCGATGCTCCACTTTTCCGGCGCCTCTTTCTTTCCATGCGTGGTGAAGTACCACTGATCTTTTTCGGCATCGCCGGCGCAGAAATTGGGAGGTTCATACGATGCTGGCGTATGCGGGTAATAATGGATCTTGAAGGTGGCAAAGCGGCGTTCTAAAGATTATCAGCGACAAGACCAATGCAACAAGCTAGAATGTGTATACTTGGTAGCCTGTCCATATTCGTGATGGCTTGTATCAGGGTCTTGATCAATGTCTATGAACATGGGTGCATGAACAGATGTCATACGATAGTGAGGAGGCACCCCGACAAACCTTCAGGCTCAGCTTTACTTCGCCCAACGTCGGAGCTTTCCCCTGCCTAGTCGCTTCGGCCACAGGATCTCCGGCAGGCTTTTGACCATTGAGACTCATCCGCATGAGGTCCTCCCCGAGAGACATGATCGGTACGACAGTATCTGTGCCAGGAATAGTATGATACTGCAGGGCAGCCTCTCTCAATGACTGTACTTCCAAGATAATAATTATGTACACACCTTGAAATTGAAGGTGTATGCCTCCACGATGCTAGCAATGGGTGAGGCTCTCACGAGAATGACATTAAGGCGCATATATGCGTACGTACTTATTCGGATCTTGATCGTCCTACCAGAAATAAATCGTAAGGTGCGGCGTAGGTAGAGAGACGCTCGGACTGACCAAGTAGATAGCGAAGATGAAACTGCGGAGGTACTGCTTCTCGATCGCATCGAATATGCCATTCTCCTGGAAAGATGCTTATATCAAGCCGCCAATCCAAAGGAATTAGGGATGACTGACCAGATAATCAAGAATCTTGTCTGCTTCCGCCGACCAGCCACGACTCACTGTCATGACCCGAAACCCACTGACGCCGCGCCTTCTACCGTTATCATTCGCAGAAGTGAGCAGCCCAGCATCTGAGCTTTGAGATGATATTGTGCCATCCGAAGATGACGTCAGAAAACCTGGAAAGCAGCATATATGCGCATGATACAACGAGGACGTGATTTGAGGACCCACTCTCAGCGAAGTTCTCCTGTGGCAGCAAGTCGCTGAGATATATGTGAGTGTTTGTAAAAGCCATTGGGAAGTCATGGCTTACCGAAGATAGGCGATGCATCCAAGACCTGCGCGCAACAAAGTCTGGACGGTCGCCAAGCTTTGTTGTGCTGACAGTGCTTCCTGCCATTTCCGAACAGTATCAAAAAGCTATTTCATGAGTTGTCATTTTCTGCGCGTTGCTCACCTGCACTCGTTTGTGAGCTTGCGCTTGCATTGCTGGTGGTGGTTGTGGAGGAAGAGAGGAAAGCCAAAAGGAGACAGACACGCGACGCGTCTCGGTCACCTGATGTGCAGAAGGTCCATGGACTGATCGGCGGGTCCGGCGCCACGGCATTGATCGTAATGGTTTCCATTTCGAGGTTCCTGTGCGTCCGCATTGTCACGAACGATGAGCTCGTCGATGCACCCGACGCTTTTCCACCGTCCCATCTTCTCTGCAGTCTTCGGAGGCGTACTGCTGCTTCTGAGACTTGTCAAGATGGTATTGCCGGAGTAGACCCGCGGGTCCAATCGGGATGGTGATTGTCATCTTTTCGACTGCAGTCGGCACGAGGAGGTAGCATGCTCGTTTCGACACAATCAGCGATGATACTGAGGCGCCTGGGACATGCGGCCGGGCACGGACATGGCCAGTTTCGCTGAGCCTGTGCGATCACCTGCTGGTCCTTTATGAGCAATCATCGTACGGAAGCAGGAGATATCGGACTGCAGCACCTCATGCAGAGCCCCATCGTATAATACGTTTGCCTCCAATGCTTGGCTTCCATGCCGACCTGAGAATAATAAGACAATTGGCTCGGGTTGAGGCGAGTGCTTCGTGCGAAATAGCACGCGACGGTGGTGAGGACGGTGCCGGTGGCAGGCTAATGGTCTTCCTTACCCCAGCACCTGCCTCGAGCCCGACCTCGTTTCGCCATATTCGCGCCTCCTGAAATCCAGTCATCAACTGATATTTAGATCTTTATCGTCGTCCTTTCACTCCGTCGTGCATGCCCATCCTCCTCCGCACCAGTCTTGCACGTTGCCACCATTGATCCCCTACCTTCACCCACAACCCCCTCACGGGACCCAGTCCCAGACTTACACCAACCCCATACGCACTCCCCTGCCCGGGGCACTTTAACCACCGCATCGCCCTCCCGTTCGTCGCCCGCTAGAGCTGCGCACATCGGAGGCTCGAGCCCTCTTATCCCTGCGACTCGCACAAGGTCCCAACTGGAGAGTGAGAACAGGAGCGAAACAACCTCTTATCACTCCCCACAGCAGCGTTCAGGTACGTTGTAAATGTTCTTTGTCCCCGGGATGCGCGAATTGAGCACTCCGCCGTCCGTCGCCCAGCTACCACCCTTGGAGACCGAGAGCGAGCACGCAAGAGACAACGCGTGGACAGCACCAGCACTTCCGCATCTACGTCAACTTCGATTTCAGCCGTCGACCGCTCCTTGTTCTCTGACGACAACCCCCACTCCACCGCCATGCGCCTCCCCGAGAACGACTCGTTATCCGTTTCCCCCGATTTCACTCCTGAAGCGGGTCCCTCGACACTCACACCTCCATTACCTTCCAAGCTCCACACTAACGGAAACAGCAATGGTTTTACTAGTTCAGCTGTAACGAATGGGGTGTCCAAGCACGCGAAGGCGCCTATTTCTCGAGTTACGCTTCCTGGCACGACGTTGTACGAGGATTCGCACATTGACAGGGAGGAGTTCGTGAGGCTCATAATACAGAGCCTGCGGGATGTCGGTTATATGTGCGCTATCTACTCGCTTTGTCTCTCGCTTTGCTCACGTATCGCTTTTCTCAGTGAGTCTGCAGCAACGTTGGAGGCAGAGTCAGGATACGTGATGGAATCCCCAGAGGTGTCGGAATTCAGACAGTGCATCCTCGACGGGGATTGGGGAGAGGCGGAGGTCGCACTGACGCGCCTTGGGGTCTCGGAAGACGAGGGCCTATGGGTGAGCACCTGACGCAATCGGCTTCTGTTCTCGTCTAATTACGAGCACTCCGTGTCTTTCAGGAAGCGAAATTCCTTATAAACCAGCAGAAATATCTAGAATATCTAGAAGCTGGTCGAAGTACGGCAGCGTTGCACGTTCTTAGAAACGAGCTCGCGCCACTGAACATGGAGCCTGAACAGCTACAACCGTTGTCCAGGTATGTACCAGTGTTATCTCGTGTTTGGAGTCCGGTGGCTCATTTCCCGCTTGTCTAGCCTTATGATGTACACAGACCCCACGGAACTGAGACAGAAGGCTGGTTGGGACGGTGCGCACGGGTCATCAAGGCGAACATTACTCGCCAGTTTACAACGTTCGTGCCATTCTCCGAGATTTGTTCATCAATCTTACCTTCTTCACAGGCTATATACCTTCCTCCGTCATGATTCCACCACGACGATTCGCTTCACTTTTGGATCAGTCGCAACAATACCAGCGCTACCAATGCCTGTATCACAATGTCCCAACGACGTCACAGAGCTTCTCGTTATATAACGATCACCACTGCGACCAGGATATGTTCCCTCGAATGACGACGGCGATCCTAGAGGACCATACCGACGAAGTGTGGAATTTGGAGTGGAGTCACAGTGGACGGCGACTGGCGAGTGCGAGTAAGGATAAGACGGTGATCATTTGGGCGGTCCAGGTGAGCATGCTTCTGCCTTTCATATCCGCTCCCGGGATCTCCTGGGTCCTTCCATACGAACGGTACTGACAGCGTGGAATGCCAATAGACTGACGCGGAACCCACGACCCGGGAATATAGGCGAGAACAGGTTCTGAAGGAGCACCAGTACCCTGTGGGGTGTCTGGCGTGGTCATTAGATGATTCAATATTGCTGTCCTCGTCTGACCAGTACATCAACATGTGGAATACCCAGGTGCGACAGCAGAGGTATTAGGGTTTCGACGCCTGATTGACTATCACTGCTTTAGACTGGAATTTGCATTCGAACGCTCGACGCGCACACGGAGACAGTTTCAGCGCTTGCATGGGTTCCCGACGGTTCGGGGTTTATCTCCGGCTCTCAAGACCGCAAGATCATCTTATGGGTGCGTTTCCAGTTTCCCTTATTCTTCACATGGCAGAACACGTTCTTACTCGTGCCATGCGTGTCTCACTTCCTAGGGCTCTGACGGGAAGCAGCGCGACTCCTGGGGCATCACGGGAATTCGGATAACAGATCTTGCCGTCACGCCAGACTTCACACGTCTGGTCGCCGTGGGCGAGTCTGCGACGGGCCCGTCTAGTCAACATCCAGCACCTTCGGGAAGAGGAGACACGGCTACGCCACCTGTCGGCGGCAGCAGGAATAACACGCATGCGAATTCGAATGCGTCGCGGAGCACAGAGTATCTCATGATTGTGTACGATCTGGCAACGAAGCAACCCGAAGTGTACGTTTCTTCTCCTCTGCGCGCCCGCTGCCCGCCATGGAGCGCCTCTGGGTGCGGATGATTGATGACCCTTTCTACTTTTACGTATCAGAACTGTCGTGTTGGAAGGCCAGCTAACAAGTGTCAAGATCTCGGACGATTCTCAGTACGCTCTCATTAACCACGCACCAGATGTGAGAGTCCCGCGATTGATTCCATGCCTCATTCTCATCGCCGCACTCTGTTGCAGGAGGTCCATTTATGGGACATCTCGACGGGGCGGATGGCACGTAAGTACACGGGCCAGCGCCAAGGTCGGCACATCATCCGAAGCTGCTTCGGTGGCGTCGACGGTAATTTCGTGGTGAGCGGGAGCGAAGGTGCGTCGTCTCGCCCGCCAAGCCAACGTGCCTCCCGCGCAAATCTGACTGACCGCCTTTGTCTTCTTCTCGCCGCGTCCCGCCATCCAATCCGTGCGCACACGCCTTGCCTGGATGCAGACGGAAACGTGTATGTTTGGCACCGCGACCGCGGTATCCTGCTCGACGTGCTCTCGGGCCATGGAAGCGGCAGTGTGAATTCCGTCGCGTGGAACCCGAGGAACAAGCGGATGTTCGCGTCCTGTTCCGATGACTTCACCATCCGCATCTGGGAGCCGACCCCGGCTGCTGTGTCCAGGCAGGCCTCGTCATCCCGCGCAGCAGACGGGATGCTATTGGAGAGCGAACCCGAGCCCAGTGGGAAAGGCAAAGGCAAGCGGAGGGAGCCTTGGGACGATAGTGCGCTTGACGGCCCAGGGTCGCGAGGCGCCCAGATATGAGCGCGCGCTTGGGCTTTATCCTCGGCCTGCCGCTGTGCTTCCCATTTGGACAGCTGCTCGCGTGGTTTCATGTTGGATTTTGGGCGTCTCCTTCATCATTCGACTCATCCACATACATTCTTGCATCCCATCCTCATCTACCGTCACGTTTTGCTTTCTCACATTATCACGTTTGCATGTAGACTGTTGTTACATTAGCAATTCTATCAAGGAATAGTCAGTCGTTTTTAAATTGTACGGTATATACGGAGCTCCATGTGATCCACTCTTCTTATGATCACACCTTCGAACATGATGCATGGTCAGTCAGAAAGTCCGTCGCGGGGGCAGTAGTTTGCTGCTTTGGAGCGAGTCCATACCTGCTTGGGAAGAGTTTCACAGTGCCACGTCCGCAGTCAATGGGCGATGGGTTCTAAAAGGCCATTAAAATTCCCCCAAATACAGAACTGGTATGATAATCCGTGTGCAAGATGCTGCTGAAATGTATGGTGAAAGGATGTATAGTACAAGTCCAGAATATAGCGAAGGAAGATGCCCACAACAATATGCGAAGCACGGGAGAGCGCGAGGATACAGAAGTACAACAAGGTGCCGACAATGCCGAGAGGCGATAAATATGCGCAGTATATGACGATGGGAAATGCTGAGGCGATCGATGCGATGCGATGGAATGCGACGGGGGGCTTATGCCGCCCGGGTGCCACGGGAGGGGACTGGCCGAGCTGGCAACTGGGAGTGCTGGCGGTGCTTGGGCATGAAAAGCGAAGAGGCTCCGGGCTTCTTTGCTGCGGAGGGGCGTGGGCGAGCGCTGGGAGACGGTGGCAACACAGCAGGAGAAGCAGTAGACGAAGCTATCAGGTCAGGCTTGGAGACATTTTCGATCTCCTTCGACGGTCGAGTCGCCGGTGGAGATGATGCCACGGTTGGAGCAGGTTTAGACATGATAGGTCGTCGATATTCCACGGGTCTGACGACAACACGAGGGTTTGACGTCGTCGACGCTGTTATAGGGGGAGGCGGCGGCTTAGCACTGACAGTGTTCTTGACGACATAGGATTTGGCAGTGATCATGCCCGGACGCATTTGTGGTCCAAACATAGTCTTCTGGATCTTTGAAGCCTCCGATCTCGTCTTTTGGAATAGCGACTTCGGCTGTGTAGGCCCATTCCCTGCGACGATGTGCTTGAGTCGAAGTACGACACAGGGGATAGATAGCTGCTTACATCCTCGTGCTCTCTTCGCGGGTGGTATCCTGTCTGTCAGTTTGATCTCTCTTTCCTTCTTCTTTATTTCGGCTTCTAAGCGCTGGTTCCGGATGCGGGATCCCACGGCCTCGAAACGTTTCGCCTCTTGGTCGCGTAATAGCTGTAGGGCAATCAATAACAGGGGATGCGACACGTAGCACAAGACGCACGAAATACACCTCTTTCCAAGACGATGGGGGCTCCTCTGCCCCCGCAATATGTTGCTCGGTTGCGAGAGGATAAGCGCGAATACATTGGGCCTTCCATAGCTCTTTACGTAATTGACAGATTTGTGAGTAGGTCCACGGAGATAATAGAATGTGTAACATACCATTCGTGTCCTCCTCAATGTGCTTCGGAAGGGTTCTCGTGAGTGCGATTACTGTGCGTGAGCGAATTGGAGCATACCGGGCTGTTCTCTTCAATCCGGAGAAGTGTTTCTATTGAACAGTACTGCAAAACGGGTCGGACCAATTCAAAAGACGCGTCGCCGATACTCTGAATCACTGTGAGAGCTGGCTGTCAGTGACTGCGGCGGTAGGAATGCTGTTGCGACCCACAATCGACGTGCGCGGATACCACTGATTGGCAGGGGAGATACAGCGTAAGTTGCTGCTACTGAAGCAGTGGGGACCGCACACACCTTTCTGACATAACTGGACCAGCGATGGGATACGCTTAGGTGCCGGGTCGCCTTCCGGAGACATTGTAAAAGACGCTGGAGACCAGGGAGGATTTACAGGAAAAGGAGCTTGCGAATGGTGTGGACTGGTGGCAAGAGCGGTCGGGCGTTTATTCAATTTATTGGATTCCATAATAGGCAATTAGCCGCCTCAAGTGTTTGGCAAGAGATTCCCATGATGGGACGGGTCACTCAATTGACGGAACTTCTTGCCAACGTGGCATTTCGTTCCTAGTCATCCTTTTTCGTCCATTCATCCTGCTTCTCTTCAAACACTCCTCGACCCACCAAAACCCCCATACAGCTCAAGCTCCCGGGTCTCTCGAGGAACTGCCCCTGCAACTATTGCAAATACCCGGTCTAGCTCTCCGAGAAGGAGAGTAATCCGGAAGCTTCTGGCTATTGGGAACTACATAGCCGTACTAATGTGCCTGAACGTCTGCCTATACAAGGTAACGCTGTCTGTCTTCCTCCCTTCATAGCCTGTTCTCGATGAACCGGGTGTGAAAAACGACGTCAATACAGTCAATCACGTACCAAAGCCCCGCTGAGTTGAATGGCCCACGTTAATTCCATCGACGCACCGAGAATGGACCTCCCAGCCGTCTCGATTCTCCGTTGTTCCGGCAGGGTGTTAACTGGAGTATGCCGTACGACATCCATGTGATGACGAACCTTCATTTAGATCTGCTATTCTCCCATGCAGACTGGTATGTCGATTCTACGATGGGCTCGTCAGCAGAAAAGGCGAAGATACTGCGCAGCTCACACGGCGACATCCATGGGCCTGTGGTCGATTCTCATGCAGCCGGCGAAGATCTAGACACGAGGGTACCCTGTCGCAGCGCTTTGGTAGATCAACAACGCCGATCCTTGCTAGGCAATTGCACGTACCTCGCACCGTAGACTCTTCGACGTAAATATAGCACACCTCCCCTGGTTAATTGGGCCCTTGAGGAGATTGACACAAACTTTGATTCCCGTGCGGAGAAACTGCAGGTTGCGTCTTCGGTGGGAATGAAAGAAAAGAGTCGCGAGCGATGGTTCCCAGCGAGGCACGAATAGACATGGGGCTTCCCATATTTTGGGAGCTTCTCCTGGGAGATGAGTAGAGAGTCGAGGGTGAAGAGAGAGGACGTCTCCGCGGGATGAGAAGAAAGACGATCCCGATCCATCTTCTTCCGGCACGTTGTCGACCTCGTCCAACGCGCGATCGTCTTTTGCTCCCGCTATGCCATCATTCGATACCCACCTCGACGCTGAGCGCCCGTGCTTATTTTCCCGGGGATGCTTCGCAACGTGGTCGACGCTCCTGCGGGATGGTGCCCGAATCCTCGATGAGAACAAACTTTGTTTTACTCTCGCGGTTTCCTCCTGGACCGGGTATGCCTCCTTCGTCATACCCAAATACCGTACGACCCTTCTCGCGGACGATCTCACTGGTTCACCACACCTTATCTCTTTTGAGCTCGCCGTCAACGTTGCTAATTCAATAGCAAAACCGTCTCACGAGGTTTCTCAAGCTCTGGCAATTTTTTTGCAAGTATAAAAAGGCGGGGTGTGATAGCCCACGGCTCCACCCATGTTCTACGCCCCTGCCCAAGACATGCAACGGCCTACCCATCCTCGCCTCCACGTCCGCGACGTCCGAGATGCCCATACCGTCTTCGAGGCCGTCCGTCAGGGAATACTCAGGCCGGTGGAGCGCCGCCTGAACGAGGTTGAGCGGTCTATGTTTATCCGCTCCGGCGCCATATTCGTCTGGGAGGAGAGTGAGGATGATCTTGGACTAAAGAGGTGGACGGATGGTCGTGTCTGGAGCCAGTCCCGCATGCGCGAGGTAGGCCGTGTGCTCGACGTTGCGCGGGCAAGGTGGCTGACGCTCGCCATGGCTTAGCCGTATCTTTTCTACGACGAAAAGCTGCCGTCAGATGAGAGATCACCCAACGAGACCCCTCCTCGGTACGTCGCGCACCGCCTGGCCTCTTGCGATGGTTGAGCTGATAGGGGCGACGCAGCTCTACAGGGAATTTCAGATTTGTGGACGGCATATCCCGCAGTGGGGCGACCTCTCCCGCCCTCTCACATTATGACAGGAGCGAGCAGCATCCTACCGGTCTCGTCAAACAGGCGTATTCGGCCTGGGTGCTGGGCCAACCCAATACCAAGCCGCGCAAATGGCACTTGACCGCCTACTTCACGTATGCCGACTTGCCGTGCATACCCACCATCGACCAGGAGACGAGTCTACGGGGCGTGACGGTGCCAGCAGGAATGTACAGGAGCGGGAAGGCGAGGTCGAGGAACTCGGATGCAGACAGTTCGCGGAGCCCGAGCGCTACTATCCCGAGATCGCTGTCGCCACCGCCCAGGTCGGGCTCTTCGATGGGACACGTTACACGTGCGGGGGCGCCGAGCTCGGGTTTGCCATCTTTGTACACAGCGATCGCGTCTTCCCAGCAGGATTCTCCTGGGGGCAGAAGAGGCCACGATCCGAGATCTGCAGAAGACCAGCGCATGATTCAGATGTTGAATTCACGTCCCATCTTGTAGGGTAGAATCCATACATAGACTTTGGTCATAATATGCATCGAGTATGTTGGTCTCGGGTGATTGGTACTTCATTGAACGAGAAGATCCTAAGAAGTGAGAAGCCCTTCAGTAAACTCAAAATCGACATTGGACACCCAGGGAAATTTTGTGTCACGAGGGGATATCACCTCGCACGATATCAATATACTTGGGCACTTGCGCTTTGATGACAATGAACGCTGGATAAACAGTTTAGAAGGCACCCTATCTACATGGGGAATTGACGTACTAAGTGCACGCTGTGGCATGGCCACAATGCGTGTCAAGGAAATTGTTATGATCAAAGACCGTAAAGTGGACCAGAGCCCATTGTCGTCCTGTTCTTCTTGAAACGATGCTATTGTTCTTTGATCCAGTAGCAGGCCGTATCGGGCCAGCCGATCTTCGTGTGGCCGTCAGTTCAACGTAGAACGCTACAATAAAAGGCTGCAGGCCGCGGCGCAACTCCTCTCGCTCCCAATCCTACCTCATATAGCGAACCTCACCTTACGCTACTAACTCAAAGTCGCGTCGCGCGAATTGATCTATGGCTATAAAAGAAAGAAAGGTCAGTATGATCACATCTTATGCATTACCGCATGCTTGCCATGCACCCAACGCGAAGATATTGACTTGACCACCGTAGATGTCGGCAAGCAGACCCGTACGGCCCGCGGAAGGACGCCCTCTGAAGGAATTCCGGTCCAGCAAGGAGTTCGTTGCGGCTATCTGTGATGCCATGGGGGGTAGGTCGCCACAAGAACACTTGACTAGTCATGCAGAACCTGACTTTCTTTCATCAGGTCTTGGCGCTTTGTATACCGAAGCCGGGATAGTGCATGGCGATATCAATGACGAGAATATCATGATCAAGGATGGGGGTGGCATCCTGTTCTATTATGATTTTGCCGTGGATGGAGGGCACTTCCAGCAGCACATCATACGTTCCACAGTAAGTCTTCTCTCCTGTAGACGGAGCATGGCCTGATTGATCATTTATAGGCGGGCAAAGCACCTGACGCATCACCTCATTAGGTGTTGAATTCGTGGGCAAAAGGGAATGCACGAACTGTAAGACGGAGTGGACGTCTCTTTGATGAGCTGGCATGTCGCAGTTTGCGTAGAATATTGTACTGTGGGAAAGTAGAAAGGAAATATGATCGACAGCTTCCATGGAAGACAGGAAAGATGAAGCTGGTGACGGGCTCGAACCCTCCCGAGTTTATGGCGATCTCACTGGAAGGGCCCAATGTGGGTCTGTGATCGGCTGCAAAATGCGATCTGATTGAACAACCGTACGCGTATTCCTCATTCTCGAAAGTAAGCAGAGAGAAAAGGGTAGGGCATGCAGTTCTGCAGAAAGGCAGAGGTTGTGCATCGAGGTCCTCACCATAAAGGATCGCCCAACAGTGACGACGTACCTTGAACGCATAAATGCAGCATCAGCATCCATATCCCGTATGGCACAGAGCAAGAGGTGAATTACTAGGGATACAATGAAGGTAAGAATCCATAAATATTACAACCGGTCCGAAGTTAGTCTTCGTCATCCGACATGGGGTCGTCAACGGGGCCTGCCTGGGATTGCATGGCGCCGACCAGGTCGTCAGACTGACCCTTCTGTGCTGCTAGCCGTTGGCCTATGGACGAGATTCAGCTACCGCACATATGAACCCCAAGACAAAACTCACGAATCAGCGTATGAATGGCCTGCTGTGTCTGCCTGTCAAGTTTAGCGAGTTTTTTCTCCATTTCTCGCTTTAGGTCCCAGTTAGGACGCTTTGGGGCTATGTTAAAGAGGTCCTAAGTTTATGATCAGCAACGGCAGAGCATGAAGACACAAAGGCACGAACGAGGTCCTGAGCCCGCCTTTCTTCGTCCTCGGCAATGATTTGCGCTGCCAATCCCTCCACATCCTTCTCAACCGTGTCTTCAATCTCGTCCTCCGCATCACGTTTGCGGATCGTTCTCGTGGCGGGGTCAAAGTTCCTTGTCACAAGAATAGGTTCTGGTGACTCAGTGCTGCAGAAGGTGAGCTAACGCTGCCGTCTATATAGTCCAACTGCCTCGTACCTGGGTTCGCCCTCAGATTCGCCAGCTCTCTTCTTCCTCAGAGCAACGAGACGCGCCTTACGCGCTTCTGATGCTTCCGCCAACGACATTTTCTTTCAGTTCGGTCTTATGAAGGATTGGCGCGTTTTCGGGGACCAGTGACGCAGGATGGGCGACAGGCGTGATGGAGGTGTAAACGAAGTTGCAGCTTGTGGTCAGACGCCGGCTCGACGCGAGTACGCGTGACTTCGTGTCGCGTCTTGGACTCAATTTGTCTCCTCCACCTCGTCGCAACGTCTGCAGAACAGACATACTTATGCTGCCCGCATGGCGTAGGGCTTGCCTAAGCGTCATCCTACAAGGACAACCGCGAGCAGTCGTGTACACGTTCTCCCGGCATGCATCCACCACCGCGCGTAATGCTGCAGAGGGGAAGGCAGGCAAGGCAGCCTTGCGGATGGAGGACTTCCCCTGCGATGTGATACGGTGTGTCTACCTCTCAACTAATTGCCGGGATTCGCTGACATTATGTGCAGAAATTTCTCCATTATTGCGCACATAGGTACGCAGTCATTGGACTCGACACACGTGAGGGACTTACGCTTAGCATGCAGACCATGGGAAGTCGACTTTGGCGGACAGGCTATTGGAGGCAAGTGACAGTAGTGTCTAGAATGGAATGTATCTGATTTACAAGACACAGCTTACGGGTACAATCAGTACTACATTAAATGGAGCCAACAAGCAGGTCTTGGACAAGTTAAAGGTTGAGCGTGAGCGGGGGATTACAGGTGAGTTTTCCTCGAGAGAACTGGCTTACCTTGGTCTTGACAGCCTTGTAGTGAAGGCACAGACTGCGAGCATGGTTCACAAATTCGAGGGACTCACATACCTGCTGAACTTAATTGATACACCCGTGAGCTGGAGGGTTAAGCAGGTCTCGACCGTTTCATATTGACCCCCTATACAGGGTCACGTAGACTTCTCTTGGGAAGTGTCTCGGTCAATGGCAGCCTGCCAGGGCGCCCTCCTCCTCGTTGATGCTACGCAGGGCGTCCAAGCCCAGTCCCTCTCGGTGTTCCATACAGCCAGGGAGCGCGGTCTGAAGATTATTCCTGTCTTGAATAAGGTATGAAACTGCCGTCCGCGTGAGTACAGATTACTCACAGAATTGTCGAAGATCGACCTACCTGCCGCTCAGCCTGAGCGAATAACGGCTCAGATGCAGTCTACCTTCGGGATCAATCCCGAGGATGTTATTGCTATTTCGGCAAAAACGGGTGCGAATGTTGACGCAGTCCTCAAGGCCATTGTTGAGCGAATACCTCCGCCGCCGGGCTCACCTTCGGAGAAGCTCAAGGCATATCTGTTTGATTCATCGTCAGTGCCTTGCCTGTGTTCACAACGTGCATTCATTCAAGCCCTCGCAGATATGATCGGTATCGAGGCGTTATTTCCTTGGTAAGTATCCAGGACGGTGTTCTGCGCAAAGGTGAGCTCGAGTTGTACCCATCGACCTGTTGTTCGTGGTTTATTCTGAACCTAACCAGGGGACAAGATTGCTTCTTGCTATACAAAAAAGAAGTACGACGTCACGGACGTGGGGATCATGTATCCCGAGGAAGTCTCTACTGGGCAATTACTTGCAGGTCAGGTTGGGTATATTGCTTGCAATATGAAGCAGTCTTCTGAAGGTAAGTTCCATTCCCTCGAATATGTAGTTAGTCTCATCCGTCCTCGGCATCGCAGCCCACATTGGCGACACGCTTCATCGGGCTGGCGTGCCTGTCGAACCTATGCCCGGTTTCCAACCCGCAAAGGCTATGGTAAATCTAGTTAATTGTAGCGTGAACCTACTCGCCAAACTTCGTTCCAGGTTTATGCCGGGATCTTTCCCGTGGATAGCAACGATTTTCTCAAGCTGGAGGAATCCATTAAACGAGTGATTACAGCTCAAACGTCATAAATATGTGGCATACTAATGTCATCTGATAGCTCAGTCTCACGGATCGCAGCATAACTATTCAGCGGGAATCTTCTACCGCGCTGGGCCAGGGTTGCCGGCTAGGGTTCCTCGGAACATTGCACATGGATGTCTTCCGGCAGCGCTTAGAGGACGAGTATGACGCCAATGTTATCATCACTGCACCTACGGTACCATATAAGGGTAAGATCCTTTGGCTGCGGTGTTGGTTCCATGCTGAGTCGCCGTTAAAGTCATATATAAGGATCGCATAGCTATGGTCAGCAACCCGACCGACTTCCCGGATGTGGGTGATGTCAGGGAAAAGGTGAAGGAAGTGCAGGAGCCTGTGGTCAAAGCGACGATCATCGTCCCTGAAGGTGAGGAAGGACGGCTGCTCGATATCGTTTTGACTCTCATTTTTGACCCGTCTACAAAGACTACCTCGGCGAGATCATGGACCTCTGCTTCTCACATCGCGCGGAAGAGCTGGACCACAGCTACCTAGACGCCACCAGCGCGACTGAAACGTCCGCACGCGTCATCCTGACCTGCGTGATGCCCTTGAGCGAGATTGTCACCGATTTCTTCGACAAGCTGAAGAGCCGGAGCTCTGGCTATGCCAGCTTTGAGTAGGTGCACCCAAGTCTTATTTATTGGATTCATGTCTGATAGCGATCCAGCTACGAGGATGCGGGCTACAAGCCAGGCAATCTCGCGAAGATGATCTTCCTTCTGAATAACAAACCCGTGGACGCCTTAGCGCTGATCGTCCATCGGGATGCGGAGCAGGACATCGGCAAAGTTTGGGTCAACAAGCTTCGTGCGTGTTGCTTCATGACGTTGCACTATTCCCTGTCTTGACTGCTTTCTCTTACAGACAAAGTCATCCCGCGGCAACTATTTGAGGTACCAATTCAAGCTGCAGTAGGCAAGAAAGTTGTCGCGCGAAAGACTCTTTCTGCCCTTCGTGCCGATGTTACCGCAGGACTTTACGGAGGTGAGTAGGCCTGCGCATCATGACTCGTCCTGTTTCTGACTTGTCTGACATCGATAGGTCACTACGAGCGGAAGATGAAGCACCTAGAAAATCAGAAGGAAGCCAAGCGCAAGATGAAGCGGGTTGGGACCGTCGATCTTCCGCAGGAAGCCTTCTTCGAGATCATGAGTTCCAAGAGCTCGTAAACACACGCTCTCGCGTCCAGGATATTCGGACCTCGACTTCATTGAGTCCGACGTGACAACAACTGTTGATACATATCGCTACAGTAGGATGGATATAGATAATCTAAAAGGATCTCGTAAACATCTACAATTTGTCCTCGTCGCCGTACGACTCTTTGATGAGCCTGGATACGATACATGGTCAGTGGAGGTCTACATGGTATAAAGACCGCTTAATTACCTATACACTGATGATGGCGGATGGTCACCACTATAAATCATAGGTTAGGATCGGTGCTGGAAAAACACAAGGACTTCACTTACTCGTTTGTGATATACACATCGACTAGTTCAGGCTGAACATAGTCGTAGTAAGGATTCAGTACATCCACCTTGTCCACCAGGTCACCCTCCTCAAAGCCCAAAACACTACTCGGGTCGGCAAAATCGAGCGCGGCATACTCGTGATACAGATTCCATAATGGCGTGAGCTTGAACTGCCCGGCGCACACGACGACCGGCGTACTGTGTGCGTGGGCAGCGGTTGCGGCTAGGAGGGAGCCAGTGACGGCGAACATGCCGCCGTTTGCGAGGATGGCGTGGGCGCCGAGGATCAATTTGTTGACGCGGGACATGAGGGCGTAGATGGAAGAATCGGGGACGAGGAATGTGGAGATGCCGGCTGAGGATAGCGAATTTGCCATGTCGTGCCCTCCGTAACTGCGTTCAAATGAAGTTGGGAGAGAGTCGAGGATCGAGCTAGATGTACTCACGAAGGGCCACTCTCGGCGATGATGACGGTGTAATTGCGGTAATGTGCAGCGGATTTCAGGAATGCGTCGACGGTATGTGACTGGCCGATGGTCAAGATAATTTCGCTACAATCCAAACCATGAGACGAATTCAAGGTTATGATGGATAGGTCGACTCACTCAGAATGGATATGGTCTTTTGCACTTTTCGAGATGTTGTCATAGACTGTTTCCAGCTCGTCAAGAACATCTTGGATTGCCTCCATGAGCACCGGCTTCAACGTTCTCGCAAAGGAATCCGGGTCATCCGGATCGTCCTCTCTCAGGACCAACGACGACTCCGCCTTCGGCCCAGCAGCGTGCTTCTTTGGTTGTCCCTGTAGCACGAATTTCGCGATCGAGAATCCACCAGGGGATGTTGACGCCGATCGCTTGGTTGCATTGTGGTATTCTTCTCGCAGCAGATGCAGCAGTTTGCGTACAGTGTTCCCGACGGCGTGCTCTGATTATTCTGATGAGATACGTCTGTACAGGAAGGTGCGTGCAGCAATGATTGACACCTTTCGGCTGAGCCTCCACGAGCTTCCGTCCTACGCTTCGGATGATTCCGACGAGCTGCTCGATGTTCGTAAATCGCGCTTTCGAGATCACCTGTCGCAACACCACGACGGTCTCTAGTGCTGCTGTTCTTGAACCGAGCACTTGCCTGTAGATTAATCTTTCAGCACGGGGCGGACATAGGGTTATGAAAGACAGAACTCACCGCCTCCTCAATTTCGCTGCTAAAGCTTCGACCGCACGTTGGCTGGCCGGATTGTACAAGTCGGTGGCCATCCTTATGGCCGTGTAGGTTATGCTTGAGGCGTGTTTGGACGGTAAATTTTGATGAAAGAAGTGCAGAGGGTGTGTATGTAGATCTCGATCTCAAAGTCAGAGCAACCCGATCCGAGTCACCCGTGACCTCGGCACAATAATGTCACGGACATAACACGTGACATTCATGTCACTGTCACGAAGTCACCCACCTCGAGCCTTCGACAGGGACGCATCTCAGCAAACGTTCCACACCTCTGACCACGAATACACCAATGCCTCACGGCGGCTATATATTGCTACAAATCCCCGAAAAGAGGTTTTACATCTATTATGCTTGTGTATGTCCCTCATTGGGCGCTGACACGTGCCAGTCAAGGATGTCTGCCCACTTGCCAGGAAGGAGCTGAGAGATCTGCTCAACGTCCTTGTCACCACGTCCAGACAAACACTGCGATTATGCAGGTGAGATGAGTTTTATATTTGAGCGGGAGAGCACTCACGATGACGATATCCTTGTCCGCCGGGAGTGTCTTCGCGAGCCGGACGCCTTCCCAAATTGCGTGCGAGGATTCAAGCGCTGGATAGATTTGAAGTTAGCACCTACTATTCAAGCATAAAGGGTGATTCAGCCTACCAGGAATAATGCCCTCCATCTGGGTGAGCATGCGGAAGCCTCTCAGAGCCTCCTCGTCCGTCGCGACGACGTACTCAGCCCTTCCGGAGTCCTTCAACCAGGCATGCTCAGGACCGACACCTGGGTAATCCAGGCCGGCACTGATAGAATGTGTCTCGATAATCTGTCCGACGGGCGATTGCAAAACGTATGTCCTGACACCATGCAAGACTCCCGGTTGACCCTTCGAGAGCGTGGCGCTATGTCTGTCTCCGTCAATACCTACGCTCGGCGTTCAGTCTCAACTATCTCCGGTAAAAGATATCAAGCCTACCTTCTCCACCAGCCTCGACACCGATGAGCCGCACGCTCTTGTCGGGGATGAAATCGTAGAAGGTGCCGATAGCATTGCTACCGCCGCCGACACAGGCAACGACCGCGTCGGGAAGCTTACCCGCTTCCTCCTGCAGCTGTTGCTTGATCTCCTGCCCGATAACACGCTGGAAGTCCCGGACCATGGTGGGGAATGGGTGGGGGCCAATTGCGGAACCCACGAGGTAATGAGTGGTGGAGAGATTCGTTACCCAGTCGCGCATCGCCTCATTGACGGCGTCCTTCAGCGTTCGCGAGCCTGAGTGGACAGGGATGACCTTCCGATATTGTTATTAGGTGCCGCTAGTGAATGCAAAACCACAGATACCTTTGCTCCAAGCATCTCTATCCGGAAGACATTGAGAGCTTGGCGTCGGACATCCTCCGCACCCATATAAATGACACACTCCATCCCGAAGCGAGCGCAGACCGTAGCGGTCGCAACACCATGCTGGCCGGCACCGGTTTCAGCGATGATTCGGTGCTTCTTCAGCCTTTTCGCGAGCAAAATCTACCGGGACATCAGCGCTATGGTAGCATCGAGGTCAAGAATACTGACCTGGCCAATTGCGTTGTTAATTTTGTGCGATCCGGTGTGGTTACTATTGTCGCGATATCCTGTCAGACGTCGCCCGAGCCATTTGCTATACACTTACAGATCCTCCCGCTTAAGCCAGATCTTAGCACCCTTCGCGTGCTCTGTCAGCTTTTCCGCAAAGTAAAGGTTTGAAGGCCGGTTCATGTAGCCATAGAGGCTCTTCCACTCTTTCCAGAACTCGGGATCGGCCATCGCAGATTTATGGGCGTCCTCAAGTTCGACCAAGCAGTCCCAGAGCGCTTCAGGAACATACTGTCCACCGAACTGGCCAAACCTCGCAGGAAGTTCAGTCGTCAACTTCGGTTCATCGCGAGTCGCGTCTGTCGTGGGAGTAGCGTGTCTCGGCGTGACGCTCGCAGTGCGTTTCTTGATCGGCTGGCCCTTGAGGCTGAGCTTGCGACAGTATTCCTCGACATACTCAGCGACCTTGTCCGGGGGTGCCTGCTTGATGACCGACACGAGCCGGCTGCCAATGACAACGCCCTCTGCGCCGGCGTCTGCAACCGTGTCGACGTGCTCACGGTTTGACACACCAAACCCGACGGCGAGGGGCACGTTGGCGAACTCCTTCACACGAGCGATGATGTCGGGAAGAGCTTGGTTCATTCCCACCTTATCCGAAGATCCCGTGGTACCCATCTGTCGGGCATGGTGGTCAGTGAATGGGACGACATGCAGCATACCACGGGTAAGGTTCGTACCTTCGACACGACGTAGATAAACGTGTCGGCGATCGAGGCGAGGAACTTGATGCGGTGAAGGGTGGTGGAAGGGGCGATGAGTGGGACGTAAGAGACGCTACGGCGCAGCGTCAGGCAAGTGTCCCCGCCGATGCAGATGAGGAAACGTACTTTGCTTTGGTGCACTTTCCACGGAAAGCTACTGCCTCCTCCGGTGGAAGATCAACGACGATGAAGCCATTAGCGCCAGCCTCAAATGCATCGTGAATCGCGTTATCCTCTCCGTACGCGAGGAGGGGGTTGTAATATCCTGCAGGGTGTAATGAGGACCGCATCGGAATTAGCACACACGACTGTGAACGCACCCATGAGAAGGACGGGTGCAGTCAGGCCTTTCGACCGTGCCTCCCTGAGCATGCCCAAGCATGTAGCATAGTCAACATTGTTCTGGACAGCAATCTAGATGTACGCAGTTATATGTGCCGTCGATGCAGAAAGAGGTGTGGGCAGGCGCACGTTATTGGTCTCCTGAATGGCCGGGCCATCGGCCATGGGGTCCGAGAATGGAACACCAAGTTCTATAATATCAGCGCCTCCCTCTTGCATAGCAAGGAGGATAGGCACGGTGTCCTTGACTGTGGGGAAGCCTGCGGTCACGAAAGTGACGATCGCAGGTGCGCCCTGCAAACTTCATGAATCGCCATATAACCAAGAAAACGACATAATTGCGAACCTCCGCTGCCTTTTTGGCGAAGACTTCCTTCAGTGCGTTCATGATGGGGGAGCGGTGGGGGATATGCCAGCACCCGTCGAGTCAGCTAATTTATATCGCAGCCAGGCAGATTTCCGAGGAGGACTGTGACTCAAGATCGCTTAAAATAGATAACCACGTGTTTATCTTTCTTACTCCACTACGAGTTCAACTCTTCCTGCCCGCGCTTGTGCTGGGTGCGTTTTGGGCTCACTTTCCGCTGTGCCAGCTGTTTTTTGATCCCCCTGAAACATCCGCCGTACCTGTCGATTTATCCCAGCGCCTACAATGGAACTGGTCCTGCCATCCGACGAGTCCAAGGTGCTCGTCATATACACCGGCGGGACCATAGGGATGCTGGTGGGCCAGCAGGGCTACGTGCCAGAGCCTTACTTCCTCACAGAAACGCTTCGCAGTCAAGCTCGCTTTCACGATCCACTTCAAGACTCGCTGTTCTCCCACTCTGCCTCGGTCGAGGGCTTTCGGCAATGGAGCAGCAATCCCGAAAGCGGGCGGTCTAGTCCCACGGCTGGGAGATTCGCTGCATCCTCGGGATTGCTGTCAACACTCCGTGTTCGGTCATCTCATCCCATAGGCGTTCCGTCTGGGCTTCCGCTGCCTGATCAGCATCTGCTGCAGAAGCAACCGCACTGCACAAAAATCTCTGATGATCTGTATGAAGCACATGTCCCTGCCCTAGTCACACCGCGAACTGCCGCACCTGGAGGTGGTGGAAAACGTATACGATATGCAGTACTAGAGGTAAATGGAACTCCACCCATCAGGTCCATAAAGCATTCAATGAGAGGAGTCACTAGTGGAATCCGCTATTGGACAGCAGCAATATTGATATCGACGGTAATCAAATTCAGTCCTTCCTTCGAGGATGGCCGCTCAACCCCGTCTCTTCAGCTTAGACTGGATCCGCATTGCGACTGAGATAGAGCTAAATTATTCCCTGTACGATGCCTTCGTGGTTCTGCATGGTACAGATACCATGGCGTACACATCCAGTGCCCTGAGCTTTCTTCTCGAAGATTTAGGAAAAACTGTGGTAGGGCTCTATTTTTTCTTGTTATGGCGGCAATCATGTATGTCTGCAAACAGATCCTCACAGGCGCCCAGATCCCTCTTTCTCAGCTGAGAAACGATGCCGTAGATAATTTCCTGGGTGCTCTCACCATCGCCGGCCTCTATATCATACCAGGTGTGTCAGCGCGCCACAGAAGTCCCAAGCTGACCGTCCGTTGACTTCCGTTTGCCAAAGAATGTTGTCTTTTCTTCAATCATACGCTATACAGGGGTAATAGGGTGTCGAAAGTGTCCTCTCATGACTTCAACGCTTTTACTAGCCCTAATTTCGCACCACTGGTCAACGGTATGCAATGACCCGATACCTTGTCCTTGGATGTCACTAAAGACTCCACAGTCGGGATTGACATCGTTGTCAATTGGAACGATGTCATCAGGCCGACTACTCTCAGACGATTTAGAGCTCATAAAGGTCCGTGCATAGCTGATCCCTTCAGTTTATAGTTTGTACTGACGTCCTGTTAGAAATGAGCCCGCATGTTGGTCAGTTCAAATTCCATCTGCGATGACTCGCGTCTGAGGACAGTGTACAGCTACTCTTCGCCTTTTTCCCGGCATAACGGCGGCCACCATTCGAGCCTTCCTTACACCTCCTATTCGCGGGGTTGTCCTCGAGACCTTCGGCGCAGGCAATGCGCCCCAACGCAAGGACCTGATGGATACACTACGGGAAGCCTGCGACAGCGGTGTGGTCATCGTAGCCATCAGCCAGTGCGCAAAGGGATCCGTTTCAGATGCATACGAGACAGGACGAACGCTGCTTCAAGCCGGCATAGTATCAGGTGGGGACATGACTCCCGAGGTCAGTCACGTCTCGTCCAATCGAAACCCCATCGATCACCCGACCTAACGAGGTCTAATCTCGGCAGAGCGCCCTCGCGAAACTCGGATACCTGCTGTCAAAACCAGAACTGAGCCCGGCCGAAGTCCGCAGCCTCATCGGGATGCCCCTGCGCGGCGAGCTTACGCGACCGTCGGGCCTCGAGGCGCGGCACAGTCCCGTCGAAAGCGACCTGCAGAGCGTCGAGCACCTGCTCGCGCGCATTGTCAACCTCTCGGCCTTCGTCACGCCCAGCACGCCCAAGATCGTCGTGTCCTCGGAGCTGGTGGACGCGTCTGCGAAGGACGCGGCTGCGTCGGCGCCGTGGACTGCGGCGGAGGCGGCGTCTACGGAGGGGGCGCTTCTGTCCTTCCTCATACACCTTGCGGCTGCGGCGGATGATGTGGAGGCGCTGTCGCTGTGCTTGACGTCGGGCAGGGAGCAGGTCGAGGCGCAGCAGTATCAGTACGTCACGGGCGACCTCGTGAACTGCATCAATCCCGCGTCTGGGAGGGCACCGCTGCATGTGGCTGCGCTGAATGGGAGCGTCAAGTGTGTCAGGTCGTTGCTCGCGGCGGGTGCTTTGGTTCACTTGCGCGATACTCTTGGACACACAGCCCTCTACTATGTTCGTCCTATCCTCAAACCTCGTTGTCTTGAATTGACGTAGTCTCTGTCCAGGCTGCCCGCCAGCGGCACGAAAATGTCGTTGCGATCCTTGTCAAGGCCGGTGCAGATCTAGGAGGCGCGGATGTCGAAGGAGGATACGTGACTTTGGCGATCAAAAAGGCCGTCCTCAGCGCAGACGAGCAAGCGATCAAAATATGGGATGCTACAGGTATCAAGGTATCGTCGGGGGATCAGGAAGGCAGCAAAGATATTATACAGTAAAAGTGGCTGGGCGGGCTATGTGTCAGGTATAGTACGATAGAGGGAATAATGTACAGCACACAGAGCAAGAGATAGAGCAGACGTCAGTCACATACAACATTCGGCCACAAATAAGTCCCGTTCCGAGTCCCAGGCTAATCGTCGTCGTCATCCACGACTATCGGCTCGTTCTCGCCTTCTTTCTTTATGTTGCCAAGGTATTCCCGCATAGAGTTGAAGAAAACGTCCACCTGCTCGCCTGCGAATGTAAACACGTCGTTGAGGAATTCTATCTTCTCTCTGAAATCTGGGCTCTCCGACTCCAGATTCAGTGGTGTGTACTTCATCGTCACCGCGAGCTGGTCTTTGGATTTGATGCGCGGTGGGGGATTCTCTGGATCGCGAAGTGACCAGAGCCGCTGCAGCGTGAAACTGAGGCCTGGGCGCGTAGTCGATGGTCAGCATATAGTCCTTAAGGCTTGGGACGTTTGGGGTACTCACTGGCTTTGGTCTCATTGTGCGTAAACATGCACTGGAAAATCTCATTGTCGAAATCCGGAAAGTCAGATTTCTCGAATCGCATGTTGGTGATGAGCAAGTTCGTCATGTCCTCGTACAACGAGATGGCGGAGCCATTCTTTGGATCGTTGTGCGCGGCCCCGGGTGCTGCCCGCCCGCGCAATCCTGATGGCGGAGGATCGCGCGAGAGTTTAGTCTGGAGGTCTTCACACCGCTTGATCTCAAGCTTTAGCTCCATGGCTTTCTCGGCGACTGGGAAACGCGTCTAGAGTCAAATCATGCATCAGCTATTTCAGAAATTTATGACTTACGAGCCTGCTCGGCGTGGTGGATCTTCGCGTCCTTCTGAGCGATGACACCGTCCTTCTCCTTGATAATTCCCCGCAGTCGCTCAACTTCTCGCTCAACGGTTACTTTCGATTCGTCTGCCTGTTCTTGTGTCAGGAATCGAAGGTGAGAGTTCCGACTCGAGTCAAACATAGACTCTACGCCCGTGTGGTCTGTGAGCTCTTTTATCAGCTGGTCCTTGGCTGCACAACGCAATTGTCAAATTTTGGAACATCTCTGGACTGGAGTGAAGGGCGAACCAGTGACCGTCGCTTGACTCTGCGCCCTCTCAAGCTCAAGATTCAACTCCGGTTCCGTTTCGCGTAAGGTCACCCATTCATTAACCTGTTTCGCTAACGAGTCTCGCTGGGACATGACCTAAGCGCAGAATAATGAGTGGCAGAGCTTCTTCAATGAATACAGAAACGTACGTCTTGAAGCTGCTTCTTCAGCCGCTCCACCTCCCTCTGCGTCGGCCCGCTCTCCTTCGCCCGCGCTGGCGGTGCTGGATCTTTGCGATTCCCGAGATTCTTCTTGGGAATGGGAGGCAGATCAGCCGTCGCCCGTATCGTGCCCGGCTGCAGCTCTACTTCCATAGCCTCCTCCTCCGTATTCGCCATCGTGTCACTCCTCTGCGCAGACGCTGGTTTCGCAGCCGGCGGTGGTGGGTCCGCCTTCGGCTTTGCCTTGCTCTTCGGCGGCGCCTTCCCGTTCGTGACCGGCTTCGAAGGTGGCTTCTTCGCTTTACTCTTGGTTGGGGGCCCGATGGCTCTTACAGGGGCGTCTGCCTCCTCGACTGAATGCTCGGACTGATCCTCGTGGTCCTCCCCCTCCGTCCCAGGCAGTGTCTCAGGCGATGGTTGCGCATTCTTGCGCTTGTTCCCGTTCGCTTTGGACGCGGGTTTGGAGGGCCCAGCTACCGCACCATTGCTATCGGCAGCCTTGCGCTTCTTCGACACGGGTTTGTGTGGGGTGGTGGGATCGAAGCCCTCTGTTGAGGCACGCGTCTTCGAGATTAGATGAGCGTGAAGAGACAGAAAGTCTTGCGATATACGCACCAATCTCGTCAATGTCAGACATATAGAGAAGGAGATTAGACCTGGACGTAAAGGACGAGGACGAGGTAGTGGTGGGTGAAGGGAAGGAACGCGCCAACACGTGCGAGACGCGTCTTTTGCGCTCGTCACGCTTCGCCTGCGCACGCGAGCGGCTCGGACTCGCAAGCCCGTGGGTCTGTCAAATTCCTCCAAACCGACTGTCGTGCAAGGACTGTATCGTCAAGCTCTTATTTTCGCATTCATTGTGCTGCACTTATAGAACGGACTTGTGGTCAGTATTCGTTTTGATCCCCGCCTGCTTCGCTTTAGCTTTCGAGGTCGCCGCTCCAATCAAACGCCCGCATGGATGCATGTCGGACCAGCGCTCACGCGTACGCTCGCCGGGCCGTGAATAGGAAATCGCTCCCAATATCGAGATTATGACTCCGAATACTGTTTCTCTCCCGAACCACCCACTGAACAGTCGCTAGCTAGGTCCCAGCTTCGACGCTGCGCATCTCTGGAGATAGCGGCGTTTTTGTATACCCTGCAAACCGCTGTCACACGAGCGATTGACTTCGATCGGCCCACGAACGAAGATGTCGCATGAAACGGCCCTGCATGACCACTACGCGGCTCGCGCTGCGCTGATGCAGGAAGATCGGCATCTGCGCAGGGAGAACAAGCGGCTTGCTAACCTGACCGAGAAGGAGAAGCTCGCAGACAAGATTGTCAGGGCCATTCGTGACGAGGAAGACAAGTCGGTGTGGAGTGTCCAGCATGAGAACATCGTCCATCCTTTCCCGGGTATGGAGTTTCTGACAGGTCGGTGCTATATTTACTTGAGGGGAAGAAAAATGTACAAATCGAATGTATGCAGCTAAACAGCTGATCGAAACAACGGAGCTGTTCAAGATTATATCCAAGGTTACTCACAATTTTACTTCTGTGTTAGTCTGTTATGCCTGACCAGCAGACCAGATGCCCAAGGGCGCGCTCCTCCACGCCCATCTCGACGCGACGGTCGACGTGAGGCATCTTCTAAAGCTAGCCTACCAGCACCCCGATCGCCTGCACGTCCGCACGCAAGTCATGCTGACCGACTCGAACATAATTGACACTGTACCAGAGTTTTCGCCTCTTCCGGACGGGCATCCCGCGAGCACCCTCAGCGTGACGAACGCTGACTATACCCCCGGCACCTGGGTGTCGCTGGCTAAGGCAAGGGCAGGCTTTAGCCCTGCGTTAGGTGGCCCTGAGGGATTTGATAAATGGGTCGTCGATTCGATGATGATACATCCCGCACAGGCATACGGGACCCATAATACTGTTTATAAGGTTGGTGTTTACTCCTTCCCTTGGCCGCAAGTATTGATCCGTAGAGTTTTAGATATGGCGAAAGTTTTTGCAGACATTCCAAATATCCGCGGTAAAGTCTAAAGTTGATATCTCCGATTACTACTAAACCGGTATGATGAACAGGGCATCAATCGTTACCGCCCCGTGTTCGTAGAATACATGCGCGAATTCTTCCTGTCATCGATCGCAGATGGAATCTCATACATTGAAGCCCGGATACCATTCTTCCACAAGTCCGTGTTCTTCAAAGATAATGTCAAGCTGTGGCTAAACTGGGCTGGTACCCTACAGGCTGAGGTATGACGCGGACGGAAACCTCAACGTGCCACACCGCGAATGGGTGGTCGACTTTGAGCGCGTGATGAACGAAGTCAAGCAGGACTTGAAGGCGCAGGGCCGGGAAGGCGAATTCGTCGGCGCAAAGGTGGGGCTCTTCTTTTCGCTCCATATCTATTTTGCTCACATCTACGTCAGATGATCTATACCACTGTGCGAGTAATCACACCAGAGGAGCTGGAGTGGTACTTAGACGACTGCATAGCCCTGAAACAAGAGTTTCCTCATATCATCGCAGGTCAGTCGCGTGTGTATCTCCGCGGCGTTGCGGGGTCTGACGGTCTTCTTTGGCAGGGTTTGACCTGGTTGGGGATGAAAACGTCAACAATCCCCTAACGGATTATATTCCGCAGCTCCTCAAGTTCAAGCAGCGGGTCAAAGACCTAGGCCTAGACCTCCCGCTGATATTACATGCGGGGGAGACGATCAGCGACGGTGGCAAAGCTGACAACAATTTGTATGATGCGATTCTGCTGGGCACGAAGCGCATCGGACACGGGTACGTGTACGTTCGGCCATAGGGCACGCCATAGCTGACAAGTCGCAGCTACTCTATCGTAAAGCACCCCAAGCTTATGGAGATATGCCGCGAGCAGGACATCCTCATTGAGATCTGCCCCATTTCGTACGTCCGCTCGGCCAGGTGTTTTTTTACACACAAGCGCTTACATGGAAAAACAGAAACGAAATCCTCGTAAGTGTGCTCTTTGATCTCTGATGACGAGCTTATGCAGAAGGGCCGGGCAGCGATTGACATCATCCATGCCTACACATCACCTTCCGATTGTCTTGAATCAAGGGATACCCATCGCATTGAGCTCGGACGATCCCTCCGTGTTCGGTAACATGGGATTATCATACGACTTCTTCCAGGTCATCGTAGCGAGCGAGATAACGGGGCTCATCACACTGGCTGAAATATCCCGTGATAGCATTCAGGTATGAGCTATCTCTCTCGGAGGTAGGCCCTGTGGCTGATCATGACGCGCGGAGTAGTACTCGAGACTGAGTCCGTCGGAGAAGGAACATGCGCTGGGTCAATGGGAGGCACAATGGGCCAGATTTGTGGATGAGATTGTTGCTCTGGGCGCAAGCAACGGTGTAGCAAACGGCAACAGCGGCGCTGTCCGGGACTGAAGGGAGGATATCGATGACACCGATTCAACTTGGTGTTGAGCCGAGAATAGCCTTATAAGGAAGGCGGTGTATATTTACGCGTATTTAGGCTGTAAATATAGCGGATGTTGGGAGAAAGGGGAGTTATACATTGGATCAGCATCCATCTCCGTAGTCTGTGCCTCCACCGCTGTCCTCGCCGTCGTCTAGCTCGTCGCGTCCGTCGTCCTCGTCGTTCAAGGTACGTCTCTCATCGCGTCGGTCGCCATCCGCACCCCATCGCACTCCCCTCACCAACACCCACTGCCCTACTGCAGACCTCCTCATCATCTGACTCTGCGCCCGCGCTCCCACCTCCTCCCCTCCCGTGTCCTTTCCTTTCCCACAAGGCCACCCGTGTTTAGTGCTAAAAAAAAGAGCCGTGAACTGAAACCGACGATGCCAGAGTCCGATTCCAACCGCAAGCGGTCCCGGTCGCCGTCTGACAGTGAACACGAAAAACACCACAAGCGTGCCAACACCGGCGCTACGACGCACTCGGATGACTCAACGGCACCCACCACTGCTCAGGCCCAGCACGAGTCCGCGACTGGTCTTCCTCCTCCGCCCATGATGAATGACGTAACCATGACCGATTCTGCTGCTCCTCCACATCCCGCCGACCCCGACGACGACACAAAGCCTGCCCCCGACTCAGCCAAGCAGGACGTCAAGCCCATGCCCGAGGCTGCCGCCGACGGTGCGGCCTCCACCTCCGCGCCCCCCTCCGCCAGCGGTGCCCCACCCCCGCCCTCTGCCCACATACACATGCGCTGCCTCATCGTCACCCAGGACGCGTCCATCATCATCGGAAAGGCCGGCACCCATGTCAACGAGATCCGGGAGAAGAGCGGCGCGCGGGTCATGGTCTCCGAGAGCATCCCAGGCAACCCCGAGCGCATCCTTAACGTCAGCGGGCCCCTCGATGCCGTCTCCAAGGTGCGTTCCCGCGGTGTTCCGCCCCGCCTCCCGCTCACCCCGTCCGTTCGCAGGCGTTCGGGCTCATCGTCCGCCGTATCAACGACGAGCCCTTCGATGTCCCCTCTGTGCCGGGCAGCCGCGCAGTCACTATCAAGTTCATGATTCCGAACTCGCGCATGGGCTCGGTCATCGGTAAGCAGGGCTCCAAGATCAAGGAGATTCAGGATGCGAGCGGGGCCCGGCTCAACGCCAGTGAGGGCATGCTCCCCGGGTCGACGGAGGTACGCCCTTCCCCACCTACCCTCCCATTCTGCCCCTCACGGACGGCTCTTCTCATCCTTGCTCAGCGCGTGCTCAGCGTCGCAGGCGTCGCCGATGCTATCCACATCGCCACGTACTACATCGGCAACATCCTCATCGAAGCGCAGGAGCGCATGCCTTCGCACGCGAGCGCTAACTCGTCGTACCGCCCCTCGAGCAGGCGCCCGGCTTACGTCGGGTCCTCTTACGTCCCGGGGTACTCGAACCCATACATGCAGCAGGGCGCGCCCCCGGCTCCGGGAAATCCTAACCCGCCGCAGCAGCTGCAGACGCAGCAGATTTACATCCCGAACGACCTCGTCGGGTGCATCATTGGCAAGGGCGGCAGCAAGATCAACGAGATCAGGCATATGAGTGCAAGCCAGATCAAGATCATGGAGCCCGGTGCTACCAGCGTCGGTGTGAACGGCGCCCCCGCGGGGGGCGAGGGCGAGCGGCTGGTTGTCATTACTGGGGCGCCAGCCAACATTCAGATGGCTGTGCAACTGCTGTATCACGTATGTCTCTTTCATACTGATGTCGGTCCCGCGGTGCTCACGATGACTGTTCATCAGCGTCTCGAGCAGGAGAAACAGAAGCAGCTCCGCGCGCAGCAGACTACCGGCGGAGCATAATCTTTGCAAGCAGCCAAACGGTCCACATCACATCCCACCAACCGGTTCTTTTCGTCTTTCGAATATCATCTCTTCTTGCTCTCATCGTCGGCCCGCAGACATTATTCTCTTAGTTCGCTTCTCATCTGTCTCTTTGTTGCTCCTCTACGCTTACTTATAGCCTCTCCTCTAAGTCAAATAGCATGTCCGGCTCGGTACATTATCAACCTCCAGCAATCCCCCCCTCACGCTTCCCCCTCCCCCCTACCCTCACCCACTTCCCCCGTCCTCGCCCCCACTCCAGCTCCGGCCCCTCCCCCACCCCACATGCATAAGTCATATCCAATGCCCGTATCTTGCAGCCTGTTACTCGAAGCTTCCATGCATACTTATATATCGTGTCCATACGCTAGCCGTAAATACTGCGCAGTATTGAATGGATATCATGCCCGACAACGCGACTGGGAACTCGTCATGAGCGAGATGACTGGCTCCGGGCCGCCCGGGCCGCCCATACTGTACCCGGCGTTTACGTCAGCGAAAAGTGCGATCTCAGGCGCTTGCAGCGTCCTCGCGAAGACATACTCGCGTTCGCGCTCGCTCACTACACCACACTCACATCCCCTAGGGCGCACCACACATGGCATCTGTGCTCAAGGCTCAAAAGGCGAATGCGCTGACCGCGGAAGCGAAAGGAAAAGGGAAGCGCAAGGCGGAGGATGTAGACATGGACGAGGGCGAGGGCGCGCCCGTGCTGAAAAAGAAGAAAAACAAGCAGCGGGTGCTGCTGCTCTCGTCGCGGGGTGTCACGCACCGCATGCGGCACCTCATGAACGACCTGGAGGCCCTGCTGCCCCACGTCAAAAAAGGTGCGTCCTGGAGAAGTTGCGGCTGGAGGAAATCTGTGCTCACGCGGCGCACGGGCAGACGCGAAGCTGGACTCGAAGAACCACCTGAACCTGCTGCCAGAGCTCGCGGATCTGCACAACTGCAACAACACGCTGTACTTCGAGGCGCGGCGGCACGAGGACCTGTACCTGTGGGCGGCGAAGACGCCGAACGGGCCGAGCATCAAGCTGCACGTCCAGAACGTACACACGATGGACGAGCTCAAGATGACGGGCAACTGCCTCAAGGGCAGCCGTGGCATCTTGAGCTTCGATGCGGCGTTTGACCAGACGGAGTGGGGGAGGCTGACCAAGGAGGTGTTTACCCAGGTGCGTGCCGCTCTGGATGCATGTGGGATGGAGGGGGCGGGTGCTGATGCGGCTGGGGTGTAGATCTTCGGCGTGCCGCCGCAGGCGAGGAAAGCGAAGCCGTTTATCGACCATGTGCTCACGTTCTCGCTGCTCGATGACAAAATATGGTTCCGAAACTTCCAGGTGCGTATTTACACTGTAAAAGCACTGTCGCGCGGCTGCTCACCGTCATCATCACCACTGTTCTAGATTGTGGAGAAGGATCCTCTCCAACCGAATGGCCCACCGCAAACATCTCTGGTGGAAATCGGCCCGCGCTTCGTGCTCACGCCCATCCGCATCTTCGAGGGTGCTTTCGGTGGTGCAACGGTATTCTCGAATCCAGGTACGTATCTCACTTACGAAACATACGGCTGAACAATGTCTGACGCCGCGCTGGCTTGTTACACAGAATTCATCTCGCCTACCGCGGTGCGTTCGGCGATACGCAAGGAGAAGGGCACGAAGTACAAGGAGCGCAAATACGCAGAGAAGGAGCGGATACAGCGCAAGGATCTGCGCGTGCTCCCGGAGGACGAGCTCGCCGTGGCGAAGGTGTTCGCCTAGACTCACCTGTATATTTTCTTTGGATCAAAACCCTTGGCGCGTGGTGCTCGGATGTAATCTCTTTGTGCGCGATCGAGATGCTCCTGATGAGACAACTCGTGCTTGCAGGCGAGACCTCGGTGTTAGTGCCTTGGCCAACCGTTGTTGCAGAATGACTTCTTGAGCCACATATGACGACAGCTCACTGTATGACAATAGTGGACGCTGGTGGACGTCGAAATTGGATCAGACGGGTAACCATGGTGGTCAGGGCACAATATCTGGGAAGCCAGAAGACATGGATCATCTGAGGCCTCTGAAGAGGGGAGTTGCATTGTGTTGCAGCCACTAACGCGATGCTTAGTCAGCGATGCGGGGAGGTGTTGTGCCAGAAAAGGCAAAACAAAAGGAGCGCGTGTTGGAGGACAACCGACGAACAAAAGGACGACTATTCTGAGCACGCTGCGATATGCCAGATCTCACCCCGGCCAGGTGCAAGGCCCACCAGAACCCGGCTTTGACGGCCTTGCTACCCTTTGTGCTCCTTTTCCTTTTGTTCTCCTTTCGATCGTTCCCCCTGACTCCATCTATATAATATACGTCCTGCCTCTTGCATTTCTTCCGTACTGCGCCCGCCCCCAGTCTGTGTGCGCTCGTTTCTTACTTTTTGTCCTGCACGATGGCCATCTCTATAGAAATCTTTCCTCTTTCCTCTACTCTAGATATGTACGGTGGCCCAGACGCGTCGTAAGTCCCTTTCATCTCATATTCATCTTTCCTCAGTCTCTCATGTACGCACAAGATCTGCGTATTCGTTGTCCGGCCATGTCTCCATCTCGCTGAGCTCTCCCGCTACTCTCTTTGAGCGCCGCCGTGCGGTCCGCCTCCTACTCCAGTCGCTAGTCATCACCTTCGAGGGCCAGTCCGAACTTGTCAGCCCGAGCACAGGATACTCTGCCGTACGCCTCTGCTCCATTTCTCAGGAGCTCGCGCCGAACGAGCCTCTCGAGCTGAGCAACGAAGATGGACTCGAGGAGTCCGACGCGCCCTGCACGTACAACGTCCTCTTCAACCTCCGCATCCCCGGCTGGCTGCCCGCGTCCGACACGTTTGGCGACTGCAAGCAGAGCCCGCCCGGCACACGCTATTCGCTGCACGCTATCGCCAACTTCGTTCCTTCAGATCCGGAGAGCTCGTCAGGATCGTGGCTCGCTGCTCTCTGCTCGCCATTCTACAGCAAGACGCGCGTGGTCCATGCACCCCTGTGCGAGATCACGTTGAACCGCTTCGGCGCGCTCCCGAGCATGGCCGCCTCCGACCTGTCTACATATCCTTCTGTTAATTACTCCGTCGCCGCACACCCCGAGGACGCGGATCCCGCGAGTCGCGATCCGAATGCCATCCCGCTCGACGTCCTGTCCAAGATCCAGACTGTGGTCTCGATTCCTGAGCACATCGCCGTGGAGAAGGACTCGTTCGACTTCTCGCTGCGCTTCCGCGCGCCGGAGCAAGCGCAGCTTGAAGGCAGGCTCCAAATCACCGACTTTTCTGTCGAGGTTGAGCAGACAGAGAAGTACCGGTACGTGCTATCTTCTATAGCATCGTCGCTCTGTTACTCACCTTGCGAACAGGGCCTCCGGATCAAAATACACCTCTCGCTATCCTCTTCCCAAGGATCGCCATCAGCCGCCGAACGAGCCCCTCCGCAACCCCCACCCCATCCAAGCACTCTTCGACCTCGGCCTCATGTCGTCCGCCTTCACGCCCAGCGCCGCTACCAGCCGCACTTTCTCGCTTCTCCCGCCCGACCTCGTCGCTGCCTACCGCCTCACCGGCGATGGCCTCACCTTCGCATCCGACTCCGCTGTCGACCCCACCTCGTGGTACACCATGACCACCTCCGTCCCGTTCGTCTCTGCCGGCACGCCGCGCGCGGAGGACGAGACCGAGAAGGCCGAGGGCCGCTCGTGGGCCGGCGCGCACAACATCCGCCCGACCTCGCAGAGTCCGTTTTTCGGCGTCAAGCACACTCTGCGCGTCGCCGTCTCGTGCGCGTACGAGCCGAGCGCGGGCGCCGAGCCTATCCTTGAGAAGCTGATATTCTCGCTCCCTCTGGACTTTGTGCGCACGCGCCCGGCACCCGTCCCCGTCGGCCAGCAGCACCAGCGCTCGGAGTCTGGCGCATCGACGACGTCCTCGCAGTACAGCGTCCCCGAGCTGCCTGCGTACTCGCAGCTGTTCCATGCGAATGGCGACAGGAAGGTCGACGAGTCGGTGCCGCTCCCGGTGTACACGCCTGCGGGGTCGTCGTCATCGCTTACGCTCGAGGCGGAGCAGGCTGCGAGGGACCCGAAGAACGCGTCGTTCGATGACGCTGACCTCGCCGACTTGGACGCTGCCACTCCAGTCCCGTCTTCTTGATTTCTAGCCCGTCCTTTCAGATGTCTATGCCCTTCACGCCGGAACGTCTGTCTTCACCTTCGACCTCTACCCTACACCGCACATTCGCCCGTATCCTTATCGCCGCACTCGACTGTATAATTATTCCGGCCTCTCTTCACTCGACTCTTCCCGACTTGACTTCATTCCACTTCGTCTCAGTCCTCGGTTCTCGGTTCTCGGTTCCCACTGTAGCATCTACCCATCTACCCCCATGCATCATAGTCATCAGCCATCCCTCATTCACCATTCATCTACCCTAGCCCTTCGTTCGACTGTTTCGCTGGCTCGTACCACACATCCATCCCACACATCCACTAGCAGTCTTTCTTTCGTTATGCATCCAGAATCCGTCTTCCCTCTCGTTCTCATTGTGATAAGTATTATCTTACGTCTCGTCCGGGGAGCCACCGTGTTTCCCTCTACGTATACGGTCCTTTGTGCTAGTAGCCTATAGCCTACTCTGGAGTCTTTTACATCTGTAGCGATTGTCAATGACAAAATGGGATCAGCCTATTTTTTGTGCAGCTGCGGCAGTGCATGTGATCAGAGCCACTGAGACTGCTGCGCGCGCGCGCCGGGTGGCAGAGTCCAGACGGAGATTGCAGCAGATTGAATCTTGCCTCAGTCCTTCGTCGTCGTCGGCGCGGGGACAGACCTGACGACAGCAGCGCGCTTGGATACCGAATCTCGATCGTCCGTCCACAGCACGACGCGATCGGGATCGTGCCACTCGCTGAAAGGACGGTCAAGTCCGAGGTTGAGACGATCCTCCGACGGAAGCAAATTAAATAATGAATTCATTTCGAACAAAGGATGCCTCGTGGTTAGGGTTCCGGTGCTCTACAAACGCACAAACGAGAACAAAGGCTGCCTTCCGCCATGAAAGGACAACGACGCGGAAAAAGACATGCCCTCCTTGCGCGCGAAAGCCTCTATCTATTTGTAAAGTTTGAGCTGTTGGGGTCCACGAGGGAGGGAGTGGTGAGCACATTTTCCCGTCTGCGCGCGGCAGGCTCCCCCGGCGGACCACGCCCTACTGCACGCACACGTTGTGGCCTACCCCGGATCACAAAGCCAGCCAGCGTCTAAGATAAACATGTGCAAGTATAGGAAGATGAGTCGTCCCGATGCTGTGATCCGCCGGTCCCGCGTACAATGGCGATGAAAGGGAGCGCAAGAAGCCAAAGGCTATTGGCCCCCTTCCGCGTTGCGATTGTCCTCGTGCTTATCACGGCTTGAAAGGCTTGAAAGGAGGAAAGGAGCGTATCCTCGTGGCCCGGACTGAGCAAGCCCTTATAAGTCGGGCCTCTGCGCTCTCCGTCCTCAGTCTCTCTCTAGACACCCCCCACATCAGCTTGAGCTACACTCATCGACTCACCGCCGACTTACCATGAACCAGTACTTGCGTTCCTCTCCCGCTCCCGTGTTCGGCAACGTCAAACGTGCCAACCTGTCGCCCGCCGAACGCGACGCCCGCGCCTTCGCTACCCTGCGAGCCCAGCTCGTCGAGAGTCGTCCTGTCAACACGCATGTAAGAAACCATGGAGGGGTTGACTATCAAAGCGACACGGTGCGTACTGTCCCAGTCAGTTGATAGACACGTAGCTCATCCTCTTCTTCGTCGCAGAACTTCCAACGTGACCTGAGGGAGGCGATGAGCGGCGACCCGACTCAGTGGTACCCGCTCGATGCCACCCAGACTGGCGCGCTCCCCGGCGACAGCAAGCTCTTCGGTGGCCACGGGTATGAACAAGTCGATACCTTCAGCGCAGGTCACCAGGCATACAACGTGAGTCTATCGTCCTCGTATCATCGCGCGAGACTGACTTTCCGCAACGCACAGGCGCAGGGCATGCATCAGTTTCTGCAGCCACCCCTCCCTTCCACCCCCTTCCCCACCCCCACCCCCGCGCCCTGGTACCCGCCGGGGTACATCGCCGCCTGCCCGCCACTGGGCATCGCGCACCCCTGCCCAAGGGCTGCTACTCAGCACCACTGGCAGGCGGCCACCTTGGTCGCGCCTCCCTCAACCACCGCCGGGCGCGCCATGCCGACGCGCAGCTCAGGCGCGGCCGCCTATGCGTCGAGCCAGGCGTCGACGGCGCTGCTCACCCGCTCGCCAGCGAGCGCGTCGCCTGGGTCGACAAAGCTCCTGACGCCGACCAACGAGGCGCTCTTCAACGTCGCGCCGGCGCGGGAGGAACCGTCGCCCGAGCCTTTCTCCATCGAACCGTGGCAGGTGTCGACGGAGAACTCGCTCGCCGCCTGGAACGGGAGGCCCGTCGCGTCGGTCGCGGCGGAGCCATGGTATGCCTCGTTGTTCCCGGCGTTCTTCATGTCGCCCCCTGAGCCAGTGAGGCCGAAGAAGCGGGCGTGGGAGGAGGTCGATGAAGACCAGGGTGCAAGCGGCAGCACCACCGATTCTCGGCCCAAGCGACCGAGAATCGATATAGACTACGAAGCAGGGACCAGCGTCGTCGAGTATCCCGACGTCGGGATGCCGACACAAGGGGACGCAACGGTCCCTCACTGTCAACTGATAAACTCTCGGGTTCATGACGTCGGGGAAGGTGTTCCCGACAGTGACGCCCGAGAGAATTTTACCAATTTCGAGCAAGGGTCGCTTTGGCGGCCTATTGCCTCGGGATCGGGGGCGCAGGGGGAGAAGACCTATTGGTTGTGCCCAATTGGGGAGTGCACGCAGACATTCGCGCGGGTCGAGGATTGGAACCGGCACTTCAAGGGTATGGCGCACAGGCCCGTCACCAACCCGCCAGCGTGCTACGGCTGTAACAAGGTCTTCACGCGCAAGGACGCCTTGAAGCGGCACGTGGAGTCGTCTCTAGACCCGACCTGCACCTCCGTGCCTCCGCGCAGGGAGCCCGAAGAGGGCGGGGACGAGGGTGAAGGGGTGGAGGGTGGGGTGTGAGAGGTCGGCAGAGTCGAAGGAAGGTGGTTGGGTGGCTGGTCGGCCGTCGACGCGTAGCAGGAGTCGGCGGCACCAGAGTAGACGTCGGTGCTGAAGAGGATAAAGAACGCACGTACTATTTTTTCTCTCTTTTCTCTCCTTTTCTATGTTTTCCGTCTCCTCTCTATGTCGTCATCTCTCCTCGTGTACCCATCTTATCGATCCCATCGTTCGCGTTGCTGTGCGGCGCTAGACTCTACATATGCATATGTCACTATGTTCCCCCAATTTACACGGACTTACTTTGTAGTGTACAGTGTACTCTGCAGTGCATCGCGACCAGTATCTCATGCTCACTGTCTTCGTCTTCGTAACCGCGTGCTGTCGGCGTCTGCAAAGTGCAGCACGGTTCATAAGGAAGCTGGACACTCTTGATGTCGTGTAAGGTCAGCAAACCAGCGGAACGAGTGTGAGGTTCGGAGACAAAACAGTCAGGGCGGACAATGAACGGAAGAGCGTGACAGAGACCGCCGCGGCGCGGAGATCTTTTCAAGTTCGTCCCAACTCTCCACTAGCGGAGTCTTCCCCGTAATACGAACCTCTTCTCCAGCTACATCTTGTGCTCGCGCCCGCCTTGATAATATGCCACGTTCCAAGCATGTTCAGAGTCGAGTAAAGGATAATTGGGAGTCTGAAAGGAAGCTAGTTCTCGCCAGTCGACCGTAACATCGAGGGTATCATCCCCAGACCAGCAGCATGCATGAGGACTACCGCTCTGCTCTATTGAGAATACTAACACATGGCTCTCTGCAGTGTTGACACTAGTGAGTATCACATTTGGCTGCACCTCTGAGCGACGCATTCACACATTCATCTACAGCAGCAAGCCTGAGCCACGCTACGGTTACTCGAGTCTCGATAGCTCATAGCTGGCGCTGACTCCGAGTTCGAGTTCGCCACGGCGGGACATCTGAATCATAGCAAGGTCAATCAAGACCATCGTGCTGGACTCCTTGACTTTCGAAACTTTCCTGGACCGTTTCCACAGGACATGGAGGAAACCGCTGTGACCCACTCGGCTTCGTACGCGTTGGATCCTGCACCGAGATTCGGAACACGCGAGGGATTCCCTGCGAGCGACATGTGAGTGCTATCACAGACAAGTTGTGCGAGTAGTTGAAACGCTGAACGGTGCTACGTATCAGACTCGGATAATGGAAATTCCGGAGTGAGGATCGAGCTTCCATATACACCAATGCGTCTCAAACCATCCAGTGAGTCTCAGAGCATGTTGCCGACTGACTGATGTTTACTCGGTGAAGTTGTTTGCTGCATATCTCCAGGCTGCCATGACAACACGTTCAGGGCTTGAAACGCGGTCAGCAATGGGAAGGTAGCAAACCTCTCACGGAAAGACGGATACTAGCTTGGCCGCTGCATGTACTGTTTCAAGGATCCCCGCACGGGCAACAAAGGCACGCAAAGTCATCTGACAGATGTGCTGGCGAATTGACGGTGATGAATCAATACGACGCGATATGGGGACAGTATACCTCCCTCCCCGTTGGCCGCGCGAAATGGGACGTTCTTGTAGGTATAAGACTGCATCTAAATATCTTGGAGGGCCAGCTGAGTTCTGACAGCAGCGCACATAGTTCGCCTATATCTTCGTGGCCAGCAACAACCGTGACGCAAGCACCTCTGCTCCGATGGTGTCTGCCTCCGCCACTCCTCCCGCTCATTATGCATTAAGACGCTCGTTAGCTACAGTTCGGTCCCTCCCTCCAATGGAGTCAATCTCCGCATCTATTTCGACGGGTACGGCCGTAGATTCAGAAACCATTTTGCAGTCGTCCCTCTTGCCGACTTCTCCTTCCGCAACCTCTCTTCCGGGCCCCCCCTCTTCAACACCCTCTGATACACATAGCCCTGATTCAATAATCTTTGGCGACACACCTCCTACTCCTGTGGTATCTGTTATAACTTCTGTTGTAACATACTTTCCAGTACTCTCCTCTCCGTCGTCTGCCCCTACTACTACTACTGCTTCTTCTTTCTCTTCTCTCCCTTCTCCCGCCTCAGCCATAGGGCCTTGGACTATCTCAGCCTTTCCTACCAGGACTATCTCAGCTGCCCAAACTTCCCAACCTCCGGCGTCTACTCCTAGGCTTGGTCTTTCCTCAGGGGAATTGATTGGTATGATTATAATTGGGACTGTGGTCGTCATCGGTTGGCTGGCCATATCGATCTTCTACATTCGTCGTAGGAGAGAAGTGCAGCAACGGGGTATGTGTCAGCTTGCATTCATGCTATCCTTTGATAAAACACTCATCAAATTCGCTCAGCCGCACGCACTTCAGTGGCCGTCGCTTCCTACAGTCCGAACTCGTCCCCCAACGTGTATTCAGACAATTTGCCAGCCGATGTCCCCGACGCACCACCATCCTCTTCGGAGCCCCATTCCGTGCAGGCTTACTCAGGGCATATTGCTCCAGCCTTCACGGGTGTGGCCTATGGCCCTTCCGCCCCCTGGGAAACCCTACTTCGTTCAGCGGCGATGTCCGGCACTTCGTCGGCTGCAGCAGATACAAACCCGTCGCTTTTTGGCAATTATGGTCGTTTCGAGACTCGCAGTCTACCTGGACGCCTGGCGCGCCCCTTATCAGGACGACCGCCGTCGCCCAGATCGCAGAGGTTGTCACAGAGGACGACGGACAGCGAGTGTACGCTTGTGCCGGGGTCGCTCCCGCCTTACAGCCGCACAGGGATGGCACAATCCCCTGCTCAGTGACCCGCGATCTCAAGCAAAATCGAAGCAGCAGTAGGCAAACAGTAGAAGACCGGAGTGTAGACGCCGATGGGATGCGATGTGGTGATTTTCATGGTGGCGATGAGGATTTGCCATCAAGACAGGGTCTGGCGGTGCGTGTGTACGAGAATTGGAAGGCGATCTATCAGATCGCCACCGGATTCTGTTGGCCTGGTTCTGATGGTATCGGATTAAGGGGAGTTGGTGGTCTCAACCTGGTCAACGTAGAGGAAGATGAGGAAGGGCACACGTATTATCATCCTTCCTTCCTTTCGCTTCTCCTTCACGTGGAAAATACCCATACGAGTTTCAATTGTCTCAGCTATACAGATACGTCCAAAGCACACGCGAAGAACCCTTTTTTGACGCTCGTATGCGTCGGACTGACAAGAGAGGAAAGAGGCTTGCATAAGGGGAAACGGCGTGGAACATCTAAGGTACGTGAAGTGCGATCAGTATATGGGGACCAACAACACTTACTCGGCAGTTCAGATGCTGTTTACACGGGCATGCTTTCATGGGCCAGAAACAGCCTTCAAACCTCTCGAACCGGCAGATGCACTGGCGAATGCTGATACTCTGTGCAACTGAAGAATATATAGCCAAGGCACACTCGTTACATCGGATCTTCAAGGTTGATCATGCTGAACGTGGCCTCTTGACGAGTATAGAACTCCTGCTTTGCATCTATAAGGGGCGTCCAAACGGTGTTCACGAAAAGCACAGTACGCCTGCATCTTTGCGCCTTACAAACCTCCCACCAGCATACGTTGGCCATGCCCGCGCTGTCCGATGTCTTTCCTACTCTTCCGATGACCTCAGGAGTCAGTGGGACGGTGATAGACTCTTCAGTGCTCTTTCCTGCTTCTATAACTGGCTCTCTGCTGGTCGTAAGCGCCGCTAATACAAACGGGCCGGCTCTGCCCTCTGCGGCTTCGACAACCGCCTTCCCTCCTACAGGCTCTCCTCTTTCCTCTCAAACTCCCGTACCTACCGGCGGGTCACAATTATCCACCAGGGTGATAATTGCCGTCCTCGTTGTAGGAATTTCGAGCTTCATTAGCCTAGTGGGAATCACTGTATATTGCATTCGTCACAGAGCACAAAAGCGGCGGGAAGGTGCGTATCCGCATTCGAATTTATCGCCGAAAACACGCTGACCGTTGGCTTCGATTGCCCTACACACTATAGAATCTACGACTCCCAGTTCCGTCGTTCGGCCGGGTGTGGGCGACTCTCCGACGCCTTCCTCCGACATTCTACCGCATACCTCGGAAACCCATACATCAAAAGCGTACTCAATACGTACACAAACGACCACCATGAGCACGATGTCTGGTGTCTCATACAATTCGGAGACTCGACTCATGATGTCGGCGATCCCGAGCGATCTGCAGACCATAACAGGAACACCGTCGACGTCTCGCAGTAACAGTCGGCATCGAACGCACAGTCCATCCAGAATTCCACAACATCCCCTTCCTGATTGGCCGTTACGAACGACATCACAGACGCAGTTGCTGCGGGGGACGGGAAGCGGTTGGTCGTATCTGCAAATGCGGCCTCCGGCATACGATGGTCATGGGATAGACGAATCAGCATCGGACAAATCGGTGTGGAAGATCGTAGCACCGGCAGGCGGACGATGAAGCTGGCGCTTGAAGGATGGGGCGCACGATGATTTAGACGTTGGCGGATCCACTGGTATTGGCCGGGGCGGGGGTTGCGGGGCGTATCTACGAAGTCTGGCAAGGGACATGTCAAACTGCCATACGACTTTGTTGGATTCGTTCCGGAAGGATCAAATCAGCAGTCGCGTACTTGGCGCCCACGTTTTGGGAAGCTGGAGCAGTCAACGTGAGTGCTTGTTTCAGGTTGAGACAATTTTTGGAGACTGCACGATCTTTGGTTCTTCTTCTTGCTCCTCTTTCAGGATCATCGCGCACCAGATACATCCGAACGTGTTCGGCGCATCCCTATAGTTGAGAAGCCGGTTGTCTTGTGGATTGCTCCGTGGCGGGCTGAGCCACTGGCTGAGCGGCAAGTTTTTTCAACCGCCAAAACTCCCGATATTGCACATTTCCCCTCCTCGCCAGTACACGGAGAAATCGCCCACGTACAGTGCGAGAGCAAAGACCTGTGCCACGATGCGACTGTTTGACAGATGACAACCGCTTAGACACTGCACAGTCGTCGCATCGGATCCTCAAGTCTGATTTGCCGACTCGGAGCACTACCTATTGACAAGTATGGAACTACTCTGTATCTATAAAGAGGGTTCGAATGGTGCGAACAGAGTGCATAGGACTCCTGTATCGCTGCGCCCTTTTCTCTCGTTGCTGCGTCTGCAGTCTTGCTAAATCACTGAGCCTTCCAAGGTCCCACTGGCGTATATTGGTCATGTCCAATTCACCCGATGTCACTCCAACAGGCGCAGGGATTGCCGGTGGGTCGACGGGCGCATTTGGCGACCCTCCAACTGGCTCTCTGTTGGTTGCAGACATGCCGACTGATCTGCCTTCTGTCGGATCGGTTCCTCTATCCTCCGTCAATCTAACTCCTCTACCGCCTGTTAGTTCGACACCTCTGTCCTTTGCTGGCTTGACAACTACCTTGACCCCTCCAGCCTCTGAGACTCCGACGTCTACTGGTGGACAACATAGATCTTCTAGGATGATAATTGCTGTCGCCGCAGTAGGGGCCTTGATTGGGTTGATGGGAATTGTGATATTCTACGTTCGTTACAGAACACAGAAGCAGCATCGAGGTACCTATCTGCAATTGCGTCTATCATTGAAATGGTCCTCACGATTGTTTCCTCTGCATCGCAGTATCCGTCATGTCTTACAACCCCGTCATTCGCCCAGGTGCAGCCGACTCGCCGACGCCTTCTTCCGGCATTCTGCCACGTTCCACAGAGTCCCGTTCATCGAAGGCGCACTCTGAGCGCACACAGTCGACCTCCATGAGCACGATGTCTGGCATCTCATATAACTCGGAGAGCCACTTCCTGATATCGGCAATCCCGAGCGACCTGCAGACCATCACAGGGACGAGCTTGAGTCGATCGACGTCTCGCAGCAACAGTCGATATCAGTCGCACAGTTCGCTCATAATCCCACCATATCACCTTCCCCACTGGGCATCACGAACGACATCGCAGAGGCAGTCGCAGCAGACGACAGGAAGCGATTGGTCGCATCTGCCGGTACAGTCCCCACCTGACGATGTCAATGGGATGCTAGAACCGATGCCCGACGACGCCGCGCAGAGGATCGAAGCTGCTGCAGGCGAACGGTGGAGGGCTTAGATGATGCACAAGGATACACTTCCTGGCGGATCCACCTGCGGTCGCCGGGAAGAGGACTGGCGAGGCACATATCTGAGGTCTGTTGAGGGAAGCGTCAAGATTGCAAGGGGTAGTATCCGGCGAGGACCGGCAGGCGCGAGGCAACGAAGATTGTACTCAAGTGCGATGTACCAGGTGCGTCGGGAGTATCGAGGACAATGCGAGAGACAAAAAATTGGTGGTATAGTGGTATTGACGATGCCGATGAAGATTCGCATTAGACATTTTGGACCTTCATCGTAGTCTCATGCTAGCCGTACCTGTCGCACGACATTATTCGCAGTTTACGCAGATTTATAGTGTATGTTGTAATTTTTACCGTACCATACCTGTCTCTTCACCATACGCACAGAGTTGTCGTTCCCCCCGAAATCTTTGAAGGTTGGCAGACTACGTACATCGTGAAGGGGTAGTAGAGTACAATTGACTGAAAAATCTAAAGGAGAATCGAGGGAGACTGTTGAGAGCTCGAGAAGACGGCAGAGCCGGAAGTAAAAGACCGTACAAGCATATGATCTTTTAGTTCCATGCAGCCGGCACCTGCCGTGGGTTATGGTTCCGAAGGTTCAGAGGCCCTCCGGCTTCCCTTCCTACAAGTCCAAAGGTCCAAAAGCCATTAACTGCTGCGAAGGCGGTAAAGAGAAACCAAAATACAGTCCCCTTCGCATCCATGAAAGCAATTGCCTACCCTACAAGTTTGAACTCATGGGATCCATAGGGGAGGCAATGGTGGGTGCACAACCTCCAAACATGACCTGCTCCTTCCGACACTGACCAGGTCTTGCTAGATAGACTGGTTTCTCTGTATCATATCTCCCATTGCAAATGGTGGATGGTGCTAGAATCTGCGATCTGTGTCTTCGTTACGATGAGTACAGGAAGGTGAGGCCGGGATTTATTGTGAACTGCCGAGCACCTGCCCATGGACAATAAGCTGTATCAGAGGGAGCACCAATATTCTACGCCAGGGGCCAACTCGAGGTCAGCCATTACATTGCTGTCGTGGTATCGTATCCCGGTCCCTTCGAAGGTGAGGGTACGTATCCCGTGCGAGTTTTGCACACAAAAGGCCATTATAAGCCTGTGCCTCCGCGCTTTGCTCCTTTCATCGACACCCTACCTTCCACCACATCCCCCCTTAGCTTGAACCACAGACATCGTCGATCCTCCCTTCTACAACACCCTCATCATGACTCAATACTCACATTCCACTCCGGCTTTAGTCAACATTACTCGCGTTGCCTCGTCGTCGCCGTCTTCGCTGCCGCCCTCTCAGCACGGCGCCGACATTTCTGGCACACCAGGGCCTCAGCCCGTTGATTGTAGTCCTGTCGACATGCATATTAGCAACAATGTAGGCTATGATTACATGACCGACATGGTGCGGATATTGTCATTGCGAGTGGCTCACTGTGGCGTAACTGAGCCAATTCTTCGCGGCAGCTCTTCCAACAAGAAATGATGCAGCTCTCGAGCCTTACACCATGGAGCGTTGACGAGCAGTGGAGCATATCGCATCATACCACACAGACCGGCGCGCTCGCCACCAACAGCACGTCTCCCAGTGGCATGGCATATGTGCCACCCGTTGGCTACCATACTCCTGTGGCCCAGGGGCATCTCTCTCAACAAGGGCCATCTCACATAGATGTTAGCTAGGCATTCTCACCTCATTGAGCGAAACTGACCTTGCGATGTCCACAGACTCCGTGGATGCCCGCGAGCCCGACGCCACAACGGCTGCCCTTTTACCCTCCTCCGCCCTACCCGCCACCACAATACTCCTACCAACCGGGGTTCATCGCGGCCCGTCAACCATCCATCATCGCCCACAACAACTGGCGTGCTTTGCAGGGATGGCAACAACAAAGAAGTCAGTTGCCACATGGTGTCGTGCCGTCGGCCAGGAGGAGTGCGCCTCAGTATCAAGGGCAGGGTCTGCTCCCGCCGCACATCAATGCTGCGCCTATTCACGCCTACACCAACACGAGGATGTATATGCCACAGCATCTGCAGGGGCCGCCTGCGAATGCTCGGCATTACACAGACCTGAATGTGATGTCCCGCAGGTCGAGCCAAGTGTCATTGCCAGAGCTCACCCGCTCGGTTTCCATCGACAGCACATCGACCGGTGTGGGGATTCTCGCGACACCAGAGAGCGCGAAGGCGAGCTTCGGCTCTTTGCAAAGCCCCGGCTGTGTCGATGCGGACACACTCCATGTTTATCAGTGGCATCCGCCAACTGAGAGTTCTCCTGCCAGCTGGGATGGCGCGCCCGGCCAAAGCACGGCGCAAATATCTTCCCCGCCTTCCCCGACCCCGCCGCCTTCTGGCCAGTCGAGGCCAAGGAAGAGGAAGCTGACGTCCGACGACGACAACGAGCAGGCTGCGAATGGGAGCGCCGGCGCCAATCGCTCCAAGCGACCAAGATGCTATCAGAGCTATGAAGAGGGGTCCTGCGCCGTAGGGTATTCCTCTGCCGGGATACCGATGCAAGAGGCGGCAATGGTCCCTCACCGTTCAACAGTGAAATCTCGGGGTCTCCCTGTCGGGGAATATGTTCCCGACTGCGATGCCCGAGAGGGGTCCACTGATTTCGGGCGAGGGTCGAGTACACGGCCGCTTGCTTCGGAATCGGGGTCCAAGAGGAGGGGAGAGGCGACAGTGTTACTGTGTCCAGACTGCGGCAAGGTATACAAGCACCAGACCAGCTTCAAGAGGCACTGGCGGAGTGAGCATGACCCCAATGCGCAGAAGCTGTCCTGCACGGTCTGCGAGAAGAAATTCGTCCGCAAAGACGCCGTAAGAAGGCACGAGCAAACTTGCCTCAAGAAGAACCAGAAATGAACGACTGAATCGTTCGTGACACGCTCAACGAGGCGATCCATTCGCGCGGGGGAGCTTGCGGGTATGACGGAAGATCGTCACCGAACAAGAGTGAGAGGGTGTGGAAGGTAGTTGGGTGATGTCCATCATCAACGTAGAAGTCGGCGGTGTCAGTGTCAAGTCGGTGCTGGTGAGTGCGAAGCATGGCGCACCTTTGAAAAATTTCCTCTCTGTTTCCGCTTTCTCTTTTTCTATTTTCTCCATCTCTTCTCTGTCATCATCTCTCCTCGTGTCCTCTTCTTATCGATACCATCATCCGCGTTTCCGTGCGGCGCTATATTCCTGGATATGTCACTATACTCTCTCGAACAATCTTCCTGGACTTTACAGACTTACAATGTACCTCTATGCCCAATCCATCGCGTCTCTGGTCTTCCGTAGCAGCGTCGATGTCCCAGCAAAACGTGACGTCGAAGGGAGTGAAAGAGTAAGGCTACATGTCGTCTTTGAGATCGCGAATGGCCGCGAGCTTTGACGGAACAAGTGAGGCCCTCGGAACGGACGCAAAACTAGTTGAGGCGGACAATGAACGGAAGAGAATTTGATCAAGATTGCCGCAACAGCGCCGAGATCATTTTGCCTCCGATCTGCATGAGGCGTCTGTACATGTACGTACCAACTTGAGGCTCTTTTTCTATGCCAGCTCGACGACGAAGGCTCAATCATGAATGTATGTACGCGTACCAGCAACCGGTCCTGTTGACGGCCGCTGCCACCACCTGAACGAATGTTCAATGTTCTCAACGGCCATGCACATATGATGGTGTCCTGCTCTCGCCGAAGACTCCTTTCCAAAGTCAACGACAACCTCTAGCTTCACGCTTCACAGCTTGACAACCTTCAGCAGCGAGGTCTGATTCCGTGACATCCTGCCAGTGTTACCTGATGCAGGCGCTGATACAGTGTTTGTAGGCCCCGCTGCGTCGCGCGCATTTTGCGGCCTTCGATGGCTTCTGTTCCAATCAGCTACCGATTCACAAGGACGAATGCTGTCAGTGACTGTTCCGGTCGATGTTCTAGTCTCGGGAGTCAGACCGACTCAATGTTCCGGATCCATCGAAGCAAGCTCAAAGACAAACATGATGATACGATAGCTTTGTATATATTCGGCCTTCCAGACGTCCGGTTCAGCGTTGATTCAGCTGATGCTGTTCAGATCCCGGAACTAGGGTGAGTCAGTTGTCAATAGCTGATATTGATTGCCAGTATTCATGAATATGTATAGATGCCGTTTTCGACGGGCTGGGGCCGTTCACATTAGCAATTCTAAGGACTCAAACTTGAACAGCACATGGCGTACAACACTCACTGTCGTTTTAGGTTTTCCGTATAATCGGAACGCCAAGGCGTCCAACAGATGCGCTTCTACATCCACTAACGATCCGCGATTATAATGTCCAGACGCTGCACGGCCATCGAATTTGGTCATCTTCGTGTCTCCTTGATGTGCATCAGTTCCACCTGTGCATTTCCAAGAAGGAATTGGGCTGATATAACAGCAAGAATAATCCACGTATAACTTCGTGTCTGGCATACCCTTCATGGTGTGTAGGACTCTTCTCATTCGTTCTATATCTTTGCTATCTCCGCTGTCCATGACAGATTCGCATCCCGGTTGAGTTCATCTTTCAATATTTCATGCGACATTTTGCTCACTCCTATCTCGAAAGCAGTTTTCACAGCCTTGAGGGCGATATCGGCCGGTCGGGTTACAGACCATACCTCAGTTTCCCATATCTCTGCCTCCCATACTCCCTCTCCGGCCACTTTCACAGCATCTACCCCAGTGCACCATGCACCCACATCCACAACCTCAGTCTCTTCTAATCATGTGTCTCATGCTCCAGTCTCCACCCTTCCAGTATCTCGGCACTCAACGTCTCGGACCTCTCCTCTTGCCTCCCAGCCTCTGGCATCTCAGACTCAGGCCTCCCAAACTCCAACATCTGTCGGTAGGGCTCACATATCCAAAGGAGCTATAGCAGGCATTGCCGTAGCCGGAGGATTGGTCTTTTCTGTCTTGCTGGCAACTGCAATGTTCTACGCTCATCGCCATCGCAGAAGACAAATGCGGCAAAGAGGTGCGTGCTCTTGTGCATTCGCACGTCTCACCAAGACCCTCATCAAAGATCTTAGCCGTCCAAGATGTCACACCATTTACCATTTCCGATAGCCCAGCCGCTTCCCTTCACTTTGGTCCAGCTTGCGAGCCGGACACTTTTTTCGACATCTCGCCACCCTCTCCAGAGCACCCCTCGCCGGTAGTACGTTCTGCACATGTGCATACAACATCTATGAAGGCCGTAACTGGGCTCTCGCTCAACTCGGAAGCTCAGCTGTGTTTGTCGGACATACCAAGCGATCTGCACACCATCACGGAGACAGGCCAAACTATTTCTCGCAACAACAGTCGACGCCGAACTGATAGTCTGCCCGGAGTCCAGCCACAACCCTTGCTAGGCCTGACAGGGCCGGATTCGCAGCGCACAACCGAAAGCAGCTGTTCGCTTCCTTCAACATCGCCTCCGGCCTACGATGTCATTGGACAGAAGTCATCCCCTTCTCCGATCCCGCACAGAAAGAAGAAAAAGCTGCGGGCGAACAATGAAGGACTTCAACGTGGAGGCAGCGCAGCGGACTATTCGGAGGTAAATCCGTTTTCTATCTCTGGGACACGGAATTCTGAGTCCGATGAGGTTAGACAGGACACCGAACAGGGCATCACGCAATCCTAATGGACTCAGTCCCGACGAGGTGAATGCATGCAGTGGTATTTCGGGGCACTGCCACAAGTCAGTGCAACGTGGTGTCCGCATGGACGATAGGTACGTATATCAAGGATGATCTACGATCGAGGACATCTATCTCTTGCTATCTTTTCCTTCTGCATTCTTCGGACAAGTGTCTTATGAAGCTTTTTCTTCCTTCCCTTTTGTTGTGTCATGTCGTTACGCCCTGGCTCAAATCCAAAATCGAGGGAATGGTCAATTGGTATATATCATTAATTTCTCTTGTGCTCCCGATTTCGAGTCGTTCAAAAAAGCTAATAATTCAGGGCCATGCGCTGTCCAAATGACGAGGTATATGACCACTGTGGATATCGACTCCGAGGACAGCTAACACGAGGCTAGCGTGGCCGGAGGCAATCCCAGTCATCGTCTCCAACTTGAAACTCTTGAAACTAACTCTTGCCTAGCGTTCGCCGAATCCTGGCCTCCGCTGCCAGCGGCTATAGAACATGTATTAACCGTTTCAGTTAGCGCTTTTCCTCAGAAGGTCAAACACAATGCCCTGCGATCCATCAAATCCATGACATGTTCTGTGATGCTATGGTACGCATCTTTCAATCTGGCCTTTCCACGCAACCTTGTTTCAGCTAATGCTGCTCGGCACTCCAGCCGATTTCTACTTTCACTGTCAAAAATTGATTTTTGTTATCGGTGCTCATCTACACATGCCCAGGTCGCTCTGAATCTGTGAGTGGCTGGTACACGAAAAAACTGAAAACAACTTGCTCGAGTACATGGACAATCAGGTGCGAATTCAGCTCGGATCTTTGCGCGAACAGAACGCGCAAAGTCGTTCGACAGATGCATCTGCCAGTCAATTGCAAACATGTCCAATCGAACGGTGGGCAGTGTACAGTTCCCACAGCACATTCAAAACTTGGAACATCGGCCTTCACGGACATGAAGCTTCAAACTAGACGTTTTTCAGACTGCCATATAACAGCGAGTCTCTTGTGGCGACTTGGTGTCTTGCATCTTGTCCATGTACCTGACACGATCCATCCGTCCTGCCGATTGTATCGATACACTCACGCACCAACTTTCACATTCTGTGATGCAATATGAGTTCCACCTCTGCCTCGATGCTAGCCTCTACATCCTTAGCCTTGGGCTCTGCCTGGCCTCATTCCGCCCTTGGTTTCACGCCCCCACCATTCTGGTCACACTTTGCACCTCCATTTGGGCCTCCGACTCTCGCGACCCCTGTCTCCACCACTACTACAGCATCTTCGCGCGCAGTGTCACCTTCAGTATCTCCTCCAAAATCTCAAGCATATCCCACAGTGCTCTCATCGACACTTCCTCTCGTCTCTCAGTCACCGACATCCCAGACAGAAGCCTCCCATACTCCAACATCCGCCGGGGGGAGCCACATATCCACGGGGGTGTTAGTTGCGCTTTCTATAGTCGGAGGACTGGCCTTATCCTGCTTGTTAGCAATTATAATTGTCTACGGTCGTCGCAGATCTCGAATGCGGCAAAGAGGTGCGTGCCTAATTTATGTATCTCACCAAGCCCTTCGTTGATGGATTCGATAGCCGTGAATGTCGAAGCATTTACTGCTTCCGGCAACCCGGGTTCTTCCCCTCCCTTCGATATCTCGCTACCATCTCCAGAGCCCCAGTCGCCTGGAGCATACCCAACGAGCAGACACGCAACCTCCATGAGAGCCCTATCCAGCCTCTCTCTCACTCCGGAGGCCCAGCTTCGTCTGTCGGATATACCGAGCGATCTGCATACCATAACGGAGGCCGGCCGGTCAATGTCTCGCAGTAACAGTCAGCGGCACATCAACAGCCCACCTGCGATGCATACGCAGCATCTGCCAGACCACTCGGAACCGATGCCGTCGTGGCAATCACCTCCCGCGACGGGAAGCGACTGGCCACATCCATCAACGCCTCCTCCGGCCTATAGTACCAATGTACTGGCGGAACCCGTGCGCAGTAATTCTTTGCAGAAGATCGAAACAGCCGTAGGTGGGCAATCGAGGATCTAAACATGGAGATATATTGAAGAGTCCACTCATCGTCTGAATCACCAAAAGACGGTGTCATCAAACTCTGCGAAGACATCATCTCCTGATGGCCTACGACCTAGTGAGCCGGCGCGCCAGAACCAACATCTTTGGAAATCGAAATGACCGTCGCTCGTAAGGGAATGCAGGTTCGCAGTCGGGAGGTAGTGCCCGCATAATCCGAGTCTGGACAGTCGGGCCGTTAAAATCTGTCATAAATATGCTTAGCATTTCTGCACCAAAAGCTAACAGATCTGTACAGTCGACACGACTAGAGAATTCGACTTGACATATGCTATAGCACACGAGAGTGGGTAAAACGATTGGGAGTGGAGGCCGCAACAGGCGTAAAGCACAGCCACTGCAAAGACGGCTTAGTCAGCGATAGCTGAGGAGAGCGAGACTGGCGCCGTCGGCTTGAACTTGTACAACGGTGGTGCTCACCGTCCATCTCTCCTTTCCTCTTTATTCATATATTCAGGCCCAACAAGATGATGGCCACAGCTCTTGCCGCGTGAGTATCTGCCTACTACGAGTTTTGTGGTCTCGTTTGTCTGCCTCACAAAGCGGCTGGACGAGTGACACACCGGAACTCTCTGTTGCTTAGAAGGTCCAAATACTGATCATCATTCAGAGCGCTCCCCGCGCCCATTCATGCCCCAGCAGTATCGGAAGAGGAGGACGATTACCAGCAACCTCAGGCGGCCCCGTCGACTTCCCAGTCGGTCGTTCTTCGGACACCTGCTCCTGCGTACGGACAACGTAGAGGATGGAAGCCGACATCACAAGAGGACTACGGTGCGTCACCTTTTGTGCTTCTAATAATTGTGTATTGAACAGTTCTCAAGGTGATGGTGGTGCTTACCCTGAATGCCATGTCGCGCAGTATCCTTTGGATATGGGCCGTAAAAAGGTGCGTTTCCAAACCTTGACGCGGCGGCTAGTGGGACTCACCAATCATAGGCCTCGTCTGGGAACACCCTTGCTCTCCAAGTCGATAGCGAAGGCAACGTTCGCTACGATGCTATTGCCCAGCAGGGCCAACGTCACGGCAAGATCGTTCAGTCGCAGTTCAAAGACCTCGTTCCCCTGCACAACCGCAAAGACCTCGACGACAGCGCGCGAGAGATGGAGCGGCCCTCTGAGGAAGAGGTGCAGGCGACAACCGAGAAAACACGCGCGGCACTCGAGAAGCTGGTGAATGGCAAGATCAAGGCCGCACAGCCGAAAAACGTGCCCGATAGCCAGGGCAAGACGTCGTTCATCCGCTACACACCCGGGCAGCAGAATGGCAGCAATGGGATGCAGCAGAGGATTATCAAGATGACCGAGGTTGTGGAGGATCCTCTCGAGCCGCCACGCTTCAAGCACAAGAAGATCCCGAGGGGCCCGCCGAGTCCGCCCCCGCCTGTGCTCAGGAGTCCACCGCGAAAGGCGACTGCGCAGGAGCAGAAGGAGTGGATGATTCCGCCGTGTATCTCTAACTGGAAGAACAACAAGGGTTTCACTATTCCTCTGGATAAGCGTTTGGCAGCAGACGGTCGCGGCTTGCAAGATGTGCGTTTTTATCCAACTCATCAACCTCCTAAACTCATGGTTCTTGGATGACAGGTCACTATCAACGACAACTTCGCCAAGTTCTCCGAAGCTCTTTTCATCGCTGATAGGCATTCACGCGAGGAAGTTCGGCAACGTGCACTCATGCAGCAGAAGCTCGCACAAAAGGAGAAGGCACAGAAGGAGGAGAACCTGCGCTTGCTGGCTCAGCGCGCCCGCGAGGAGCGTGCCGGTATCGCGCCACGGCCCTCTGCAGAAGGTGGCGCTGCGATGAAGTCTTCGCTCGCGGCGTATGGCAGTGAGAGCGGCAGTGGCTCGGAGTCTGGTTCTGAGGACGAAGAGGAGGAAGCAGCCAAGGTCCGCGACGAGATGCGTGCGGAGAAGCGTCGTGAGCGCGAACGCGAAATGCGCATGTCGAACATGGGCACGGAGCAGCGCGCCAAGATGCTCGCTCGGCAGCAGAACCGCGATATCTCGGAGAAGATCGCGCTCGGTCTCGCGAAGCCTACGATGTCGAAGGAGTCCATGCTGGACTCGCGGCTGTTCAACCAGGAGTCGCTGTCGGGCAACTTTGGGGACGATGAGTCGTATGGGCTCTACGACAAGCCTTTGTTCCATGGCTCCACCGCTGCTGCTGCTATCTACAAGGCAAGAGGCAACATTGAAGCTGGTAACGACGAGAGCTATGGTGGCGGTACCGAGGAGGGTATCACGGCCGCGTTGGACAACGATCGGTTTGGGCTCGGTCAGGCGCCAGCTGGGTTTGAAGGCGCAAGGGATCAGGAGGTCAGGGAAGGCCCTGTGCAGTTCGAGAAGGACACATCAGATGTGTTCGGGGTGGACAAGTTCTTGGACGAAGCGAAGAGTGGTAGGAAGAGAGGCTTGGACATGGAAGTGTGAGTTCTTGTTTATCGTCCCTCTTTTTCGTGTGCTGATTTTTTTTATCTGTCGCAGCGGTGGGTCTCGGAAGAGGCAACAGGTTGCGAAAGCAGATGACAGAGAGTAAGCTTAGGCGTGTTACTGGTTTCTCTCCGTATTGTTTTATTATATCGTCGCTATCCTACGTGTATTTCTTCCTGTTCGACTCGTTTGCACTTGTTTCGCTCAATATATGACTGCTCTGGATGTCCACCAAGCAAGGAGACGAGGCTCGAAAGGGGCGACAATAAGGAACAAGACAGTCACGTGATGGACGCGTTCTAGGTACGCGTCAAGTTCGAATTCCGAAATTCCAACAGCGATCGAACCAGTCTCTTGCCTTCCCCTTCCTCGACGTCGTCCCAAACGACGACGAAAAATCAACGACAATGTTGGCCGTCTCCACGACTGGCCATCTCACCCTCATCGACCCCTCCACCCTCCGTCGCGGGCCCTCTTCTCTCCCGCCAACTTCCGAACTCACATCCCCACCTACCACCAGCACCTGGTCCCCCGATGGCGCATCGCTGTACATAGCATCCTCGCACACCATCACTCGCTACGACGCCCTCGGGGAGCTCATCAAGACCGTGCATGTACATACGCCCGCAGACAGTGCGGACGAGCCCATCGCCAGCCTGCTGGCGAAGGATAAAGGCACGCTCATCTTCGCTGCTGGCAGCAACGTCCACATCCTTGAACATTCGGCGTCGCAGAGCGCGACGTCGAAGGTCGTGCAGACCATCGCGCCCCCTGCCGGCGCGCCCGATACGGGCCCGCTATCGGCCCTATCTCTGTCCAACGACGGCACGCTTCTTGTCACCGCGTCCGCAGGCGCCGTGCTCGTGCATAATCTGTCGCTCGGATCGCACACGGTGCTGCGCGGTCTGCCGATTGAGGACGGACAGCGTATCTCAGCCTGCGTGCTGCATCCACATTCGCGCATCCGCCTGTTTTTGGGCATCGGAAAGCAACTTGTGGTGTACGATGTTACGCGCCCGGCCGCGCCTGTGCGCATGATCCCCATGGGGGAAGCTGCTACGGGGGATATTGTTGCTATTGCTTGTAGCCCTTATAGCAAGACGCTGCTGGCAGTCGCATGTAGTGGGGGATATGTGGGCCTTGTGGATCTTGATAAACAGCAAGGGTGCGTTTGCCATATAAACTCGCTGTTACGAGGATGGAGGCTGATTATGCTTGATAGACGTATACGATCCTTCAGCTATAAAGTACCAGTTACTTCTTTAGTGTTTTCTGCGGACGGGGCCACCCTGTATGTTGGCACAGAGACCGGCAAGCTCTTGGTGCAGACCCTGCGAAATGTTGAGCCACCGAAGACCATCGATATTGGTGAGCACGGATATAGAGTAGAAAGCCTCGCGATTACTGTGAGCGCTGTCCATGAATCTGCTCCTGACTTAAAGACTGATATCCGTCTAGAAAAAAGCGAAGATTGACACTACCATGAGGTCTTTTGCCGGCGGCAAACCACTCACACCGCAAGATGTGAATACACCGCGAAGACCTTCTATGCGGGCTTCGGTGGCCGGGCCCACCCCGGATAGCAAAAGTTCGAAGATGGACAGTTTGTTGTCGCCGCCTAGCAAGGCCACCCCAACTGTTGCTATAACGAAAGCCAGGGTATCATCTCTCGGAACACCCAAGGTAGACCCACCTGCAAGAAAGCGCTTGACTTCCTCCACTTCGACGATGAACAAGAAGCCTCCTCTCAAGAAGACAAGCGAAACGGCTGCTACAGGTGACGATTCAGGTACGCACGTGAGCTACTTTCCGACGAAACGCTTGCTGAGATGTCTCTATGCAGGGAAAAAGGAAGATGGTCTGCTCCCCGCGCGCCGCACGCGGACTGCCAGCCTAAGAAGCCGAATGTCTGCAAATAAGCAGTCAGAGAAGGATGAAGAAGGCACAGTCCCGCCTCCGCCCGCGAAATCACCCCTTTCGCGACCGCCTTCGTCACGGACTACGTTGTCTCGCACAAAGACAGCTACGAAGACCTCCACCACCGCCGGTGCCTCCGCAAATGCGGACGACGCAAGCAAACTCCTCCCCATGCCCCCTCGTGAAAGGACTTTATCCGCAACCACTCGAAGCCCCGGCAAAGCTAGTGCTAGCCGTGCGTTGTCTCCTCACTTGAGTCCACGCATTCGCACGATTTCCGCACCGAAGAGCCCGTCTAGCCTCACCGCGAAGAGCCCGACATCTACTCTCCCGCCGCGGACTCGTACAATTTCAGCGACTTCGCGCACGGATTCTGGGCTTGGCACCATCTCAGCTGTCATTGCGCCTCCCGTGCGTACCCGGACAACATCCTCCATCTCGCGGACGACCTCCAGCGGGAGTGCCACGGCGAGCACGCGCACGATGAGCTCTACATCGAGCCGTCAGCGCACTCTTTCCGGAGCATCGACGTCGCGCACGTCCGTCGCGCGGACAAGCTCGCCTGCACCTCCCCTGCCCCGCTTGCCGGAGAACGGCAGGGCGCAGGCGTCTCGAGGTGGAAGCTCGCAAAGTGTTCGGACGCCGTCGCCTGATCTGACGGAGCCCTCGCTCATCAAAGAGGCGGCACCATTCCCGCTCATGGATAGTGATAAGCCGCGGAAGAAGGGGAAGGGTTTGCTTGGCTTGAGTACGCCAGAGGTGCAGAAGTGGATCGATGCTGGGAAGGGGAAGGAGCGCGAGGACGGGAAGAAGGTCGACTTCGCGGCTGGAGAGGACGAGGAGCATGATGAAGGCCATCTGGAGGAGCTCGAAGAGGAAGATGAAGTAGACGAGGTGGATGTGAAGCTGAAGGCGAAGGTCGACGACAAACATCGCAAGTCGATGTCCATGCAGGTCACACCTCGCCGAGTCTCGGGTGCCGCATGGGCAGCTTCGCCACTACGCAACAGTGTGTCGCATGGCTCGCCGGGCCCTCAAGGGGGTGCCCAAGGCCTTTTACACGCCATCATCCGGGATGCCATGATCGACTTTAGGCAGGAGACGAAGGCGGAGATGGTTGGGTTGCATTTGGATCTCCTGCACATGGGCCGCTCGTGGCGCCAGGAGATGCGGGCCGCCATGGACGAGTACCTGGGCGATCTGCGGGAGCTCAGAGAGGAGAATCAGCGCCTGCGGGAGGAGAACGAGCGGCTTAGGCGGGGATATTGACCGAAGTTGAGATTCGTCTCGAACTTATTGTGCAAGGTGACTCTTCCTCCTACTCTTTCTTGGATACAGGTCGGACTCGGCGGACCCAGGGTTACTGCTATGTAAAGTAAGTTATCGATACCATATGATACGCTATGTATAAAGTCGGATACGTGCAGTGGATCTGTGCACATGTACATGCCTCCCTCCTCACCGGACGGCCACCGTCGCTCGACGCGTCGGTATCCGCGCCGCCTCCACTCGTTTAGCTACCTCCCCCTCCTTCTTAACTCATGCGAAATTACGTCTGTAGTTCTCAGCAGCCTGTACATGCCAATCTCACCTCCACGTTTGTTTTCCGTGCGCTTGGGCCGGTCCTGGGACAATGCGTGTAAGTTGAGCTGCGCGGTTGGGTGCCTCGACTCTCGCGCGGGCGGGAGAGCGTCGGGCCGACGTGAGCCGACGCCGAGAGCTGTAAGGTCGGTCCATTTCGAGCGCTTGCAGGCTGTATCCCGCCCACGACACGTTTGAAGTTCTCGGACGTCTGGTGAGTATCTTTGTACTGCGCTGGTAGACGAGGTTAAAAGGGAGGCGACGGTTCGCATGCGGTGTCAATGCTTGATTGATATCCCGCTGCCGTCGTTTTATGCTGCCAGCATTGCAGGTGCTGTGAACTGTAGCATCCTGACACCGTCCGTGCACTGCGTCCTGATGATTGTTGCTGTCAAGTTCCCCATATTAACTGATTTATTATCTGCCTCACAGTCGCCGCTCTTCGCTCAAAATACCCATCCACTAACCGCCAAGAAAAGACATGGAGATCTCGTGCGCACACCTTACTGTCGAGCCTCGCTCCGACTAACAGAGGAGACAGCTCAGTGCTCCAGGGAGGCTACGCCCACCCTCTGTCGCGCGAATGGCAGTCGCGCCGCAAAATTGACAAGTCCATGCTCATGTACCCCATCTTCATCACCGACGACCCGAAAGCGCACGTCGAGATTCCTTCTCTCCCCGGACAGGCGCGCTGGGGCGTGGACCGCCTCGAGGAGTTCCTGGGCCCGCTTGTGAAGAAGGGGCTGAAGAGCGTCATCCTCTTCGGCGTGCCTCTGAACTGCGTGAAGGTGAGCATTCAACTCTATCCGGCCATGCGAGAATATACGACTGAATGAGACGTTTACTAGGATGACCGCGGCACGCCCGCAGACGACCCAGAAGGCCCCGTCATCCTCGCCATCAAGAAGCTGCGCACGCTCTTCCCCGACCTCTACATTGCATGCGACGTCTGCCTCTGCGAGTACACGGACCACGGGCACTGCGGGCTCCTGCACGAGGACGGCACGATCCGCTCGGAGGTCTCCGCCCTCCGCATCGGCGAGGTCGCGCTCTCGTACGCCAAGGCGGGTGCGCACTGCGTCGCGCCGAGCGACATGATGGACGGCCGCATCCGTGCGATCAAGCGCGCACTCATCGATGCGGGGTACGGGAACAAGTGCCTCCTCATGAGCTACTCCGCGAAGTTCGCGAGTGGACTGTATGGCCCGTTCAGGGACGCCGCGGGGAGCGCGCCGTCGTTCGGCAACCGCAAGTGCTACCAGCTTCCGCCTGCTGCGAAGGGGCTTGCGCGCCGGGCTATCGTGCGTCCTTCTGATTTTCTGTACTGTGCAGGTGCTGACTGTAAAAACGCAGCAACGAGACATGGGCGAGGGTGCGGATATCATCATGGTCAAGCCGGCCTTGCCGTACCTGGATATCCTCGCAGATGCGGCGCAGCTGGCGCCTGACTACCCGTTGGCGGCGTACCAGGTCAGCGGGGAGTACGCGATGGTCGTCGCGGGTGCGCGTGCTGGCGTGTACGACCTGCGGGCGATGGCGTTTGAGACGACGGAGAGCATCGTCCGGGCCGGGGCAACTATCATCTTGACGTACTTCACCCCGCAGTTCCTAGATTGGCTGGATGAGTGATGAGGTGGGCGTAGCTAATAGGCTGTGGGTGGCCGGCGAGCTCTGGAGACGGTGCTCGGTGTGAAAAGGCGATAGCGACAGGACAGCGAAGCATGTATGATAGTACAATGTGAGAGTATTTCAGCTAAGTATACACCACTCTATACCGGCAGTTTCCTATGTCGGAACGTCGTACGCAAGAGGGAAGTATCCAATGCGATGTTGTGATGTGTATCTGATACAACACGTAGCAGCATGGTGTCCATCAGAAGTCCTAGCGAGAGGCAGTGGAATGGGGAGTGATGAACTGTACCAAGACCGAGTATAGCTAGCTATAGGAGCTTCCAAAAAACGTATCGTACTCGATACTCGTCTCCTGCGCAGCATGCAATGATAGTGCAACTGGCAGATTCATCTAAAAGAAGGAAGAGAAAAGCAGCGCACCGCGCAAGGTCCAAGCCCAGGTTAAAGGAACGGCGTATCAGATCCAGCCCAACAGGGTCCCATGGCATCCCGATTGAAACAAACAGCGTCTGCAACAAGCCCTCGTACACACGGTCCGTGAGTATATCTGTCCAAACGGTGGCAGACGGAGCTGCCCTCCTGCCCAGGTACTGTAATTTAATCACAGTACCTCATCCACATTTCCCGCTTCCGCCTCCGTCTCTGGTTCATCTGCCACTGTAGGGTCCACAATCTTCCGTGGCAAATCATCGGGCATAGGCTCGGTTGCCTCGTTGCCATTGTAAGGCGGGGGTGGTGATGGCAGCTCCGACCACTCGCTACCCGTCATCCGCTGCAGCTGCCTTTGTGACATCGGTCTTGACGGCCTCTCAGGGAGAGGCCGCGACGGGTTTTCAGTCGTTGGAGGGCCACGGTGTCCGCGTCGTCTGGTGTTGACAGAGGCCGATCGGCTTTGGCTCGGCTCCGCTAAAGTTTGCAGATCGCTTGGAATCGCTGACCAGCGGAGCTGAGCCTCTGGTGCGGCCGTTGGGGCTGACCTCGCGCTGACGAAGGTCGAATGTGTCCCGTGAGAGGATTGTGCAGTGAAAATTGAATGAGTGTGTGCTGAGCGTGGTGAATGGGGCTCTGGGGAAGGAGGCAAGATGTTGGATGAGGGTGTCGGAGAGCCGGCGCGCATGGAGTTTGGCCGCGGGGATTCAATGGGAACGGGACTGTAGGAGCCAGCAGCGTGCAGAGATACTAGGTCCATGGGTGGGGGCCGCTTGTCCGGGCGCTTTGGCAAAGATGTGAGAGCATTCTCGGTGTGTGAGACACGAGCTGCTGAAAATTCGTCGATAAGAATTTTGTCAGACGTGTCTGCAAGCACGTGGAGAGGCGCACCCATTTTCCGCATTCTTCTTGCGCTACGAATATAGAGGAATAATATCACCAGGAAGCCGACGAAGGCTACACCACCGGCCGCGATAACGGCGATGATCACCTCCAAAGAGACGTAAAGTCCTCCGCCGGACGTTGCGGGCTGGGAATCAGGAGGGACGACGTTGTCTGACGAAGCGATAGCTAGAGTTTATAACAAAATTAGACGGCTATTACACAGTGAAGTCATACCAGAAGGGACGCACCATATAATGTAGGACCGGAAGGCGCACTTGGATCTGTAAGAAGTGAAGATGGCAGAGGGCCAAACCCTGCCATGACATGCAGAAGCCTGAGAGGTCAATCAAGGAGTGTGGAGGATGTATAACGAATGGCAGCGGGGCAGGGAGAAAGGGCGGCCGAGTCGAGATGCATACACGACGGTGGGGGTTGAGGGTTGCAGAGATATCGGCGACTATGCACACTGTTATCAGAACTCGGATCCTCCTCGAAGATAGATGGTTAGTTGGTGTTTTATACTCATCATGGAGACGCGATCGACTTGGCCATCACTGCCGTCTGACGTAGAGAAGGCAGCCTGTCTGCGTATGCCACAACGGCGCACCATCAGCGATTCGCTGGTGCATCTGTCAAATGGCTTTGCGTGCCATTTCCGTCCATGTCTGTATCCTTTAAAGAACGGCCAACGCAGTTGAGAGTTTGCCGCGTGAGTACCCTTTGTTTTCCCATGCGGCGACCGTACCTCATGCCCTTGGACGTGCAACGGCAGACAGCATATTTCACAGAAAATTGAAGACGTCACCACGGATGGACACTGACAACTGATATTAACTTCTGGCAATCAACTCTACAACCGTCGTGTCGCTGATTATAGCAGGTTGCGCGGCATAGACATCCGAGTTCTCCTTCCCGAAGTTCTAGTATCCTAGAGCACTGCTGCGTCAGACATCTTCCAAGCGATCGTCCACATGGTAGCACTTACACTTCGCTGAATTGACGGCAGTGGTAACGACTTCCGTGAGGACACGTCAAAGGATTCATCCTTCACGCTTTCCGAATATCCGTGCAGATTCGATGACTGCAACGCAACGGATGACCGTGCGCTCGTATATAGCGTTTGCCCGAGGGCATTGAACGGTGATGGTAATGCTTCGCGGGCGATATATGCTGAGGAAGCTGTAGGACTTGCAGGAGCCCTAATTTCTGGCACCCGTGAAGAGCGAGTTGTACGCCCTGTGCGAGAACTTGTGGCGATTGTTGCCCGATGCGAATTTGAGCTGGAGCTTGTGCCGGGTCCAGGAGGGTAGTGAGAAGGGCTCATCGTTTTCTCCGGGACACGCGGTAGTGCAACGCTAGGTGGTGGCATTACGAAGGGCTCTGCTCGAAGTGAGAATCTAGCCGCCTCGCGACTCAGGGAACCAATTATACACCCACCTATACCTCTTTGCCTGATCTTGGTTATTCTTCCTTCTTGAACCAAGTATACTATGATGAGTGTGATAATCCAAAGGATGCAGCATGATACAGTGATAACGGCCAGGCTCGTCGGCGAAACGCAGACGCCTTCTGGAGTAAATGTAGCTGCACCTACGCGCATGAAGTAAGAAAAGTAATCTAAAAGCGCGCGTTCAAGGAGTATGACTCACGTCCATACAAGGAACGCGTATTGCTGTCGGACATTACTGACTGGGTTGAAACCAAAATTCGTGGCTGGTTTAAACAATCAACATAACTGCATTCAAGCCGATAGCCAAGCAGTACTCACGCCGCAGCGTTGGTAGTTTGATTGGGTGCAAAAAGGAGCCTAGCTTCGGATTCTATCAGGTCAACTAAAGATAGAGCAGAGGGTGTCGGAAGATGATGCTCGAGAGAGCAGGGGAAACAAAATCAGTGCGGGAGGCAATGCTCTCCTCTTCGAAAAGGGAGGGAGAGGCGCGGTAGCTGGGCTCGGTGCTGTACCGACTGAGGGTCAGTTATAAAGCCAGACGGAGTAGCGATTGTAACCGTGTCCGTGTTTGAGGAGATAGTCATTTCACCGTCAATGGACGCAGACGACAGAGGACCGTACGGAGGTGATGGATCAGATGCGCTTCTGAACAGAAGTGTCGTAAGAATAGAATTGGCTCCAGGAGTGTAGCAGCATCAGCCAAATCAAGATTGTATTGAGTGCGTGGAAAGGCTGGCCTCATAGGCACTATATCGTGGCGCCTGGATTACTGTAAGCTCGCAAATGCAATGGATCCAGAGCGGCGTGTCCTCCCGGCTTCGGAGAACGGAGCAGTCTCTGAAACCGTCAGAGCTTGTTCTCATAAATGCAACCGACCGTAATAGAGATAGCTTGTCCTGGAGAGGATGGAAAGCCACGAACACAGGCAACGCAGTGCTACTACCAACGCCCTGCGACTACCAACGCCCCGCGACTACCAACGCCCTGTTAACGGCATCAGGTAGCACGATGTAACGAGGTCCGAGCTTGCCATTGTCGATCTGCAAACGTTTCCCTGGAGAATGTCGTCAGGATAGTGTCTTTCAGTGGGGAGATAATGGTTGCTGAAGGGCAGTCGAGTAAACTCGATGGGAAGGGATGGAGGGGAATGGAACCAGGAGAGCAGCAGCGCCACCTCCATCAGCGCGTGAGAACGACCTTCCCTACAAGTCGCTCAATACTGCCTCCAGGCTCCTCTGGAGTGACCGCGTCGTTCATATGTACTTCCCAGTCGTCTTGTCCACACACCCTTCTGATGTCTTGTGAGTTTCATCGTTCCCGGGCATTTCTATCATCGAGAAGGAGAAGGCACTTACACGAAATTTTCTAGACTAACTTGTGTGGTAGATGACATCCCACGGTCGTTCGCACGAAAGGATGTAAAAGCTGCAATCATCGCAGTCAGTTCTCGATGATGTCTCCCAGATGTACGTCAGTGTAATGTCACGGAGAAGGGGCTCCCAGCTCCATAGAGAAGACTGATCTATGTGGAGACAAGCTGCACCAGGGCGTAATTTACACCACGGAGAACCATATAGAAAGAAGAGAGACTGAAACAGGCGCAGAGCCCGGTACGTGCTTCCCGTGTTCCTTCAATTTATCTTCCGCCGGTGTTAGATATACATTGAGTTCGTGGGTGGTGATCCCCTCACCGACGGATTTATATTGCCTCGAAGACTTGATCCTGTGTCACGTTTGACGTTCATATTCTTTCACACGCCGACACCATCAACCCGAGCCAGGACCACTTCTCGCAGTCATTACTCGGAACCCAGATACACCTAAACACGACGGCTGAGGCTGCGCGTGTCCGTCAAGCAAGCTCGCAAGGCGACACCGACGGAACACGTTCCGTCATCTCGGAGACGGCAGAAGACACGCCAAACGTGTGAAGTCCGATGGAACAAAAACATCAGAAGATATCATAAGTTAGCTTTGCAAAGCTAAACAGCCTAGATCACAGGCCCGGCGCACGAGTGAACTGTCTGGCTATATTCGCTCTGTGTGTACAGGAGGAATGGTGATACTGATTAATTGCGCGTCTGAGCATTGCCATCGTCATATCGTATGCAGTGACCAGGGATGTATGTAGATGGAAATTGAGCCTCGTTCGCCAAAGCTTAGCATGGGTCTAGCTGGCGAAGGCGTTCGTATTTCAGGGAAGATCCCGGGGAATTGAAGACGAAAAGATCTCCGCGCCGCGGCGGCAATCTTGATTACGCCTTTCCGTTCATTGTCCGCCCCGACTAAGTTTTGCGTCCGAAGCTCATGATCGTTCCGCTACGCCTTGCTGGCCTTACACGACTTCAAGGGCAAGTCAGCTCCCTTGCACGGCTTTCAGCACTGCACTTTTCAATCACGCCGAGAACGGTTACGAAGACGAAGACATAGAAGATCAGATACACGATGTATTGCAGGGTACATTGTATGTAGCTCTACAGAGTAAGTCCGTATAAAGTCCAGGTAGAATGCTCGAGAGAGTATAGTGACATATATGTAGAGTCTAGCGCCGCACGGAAACGCGGATGATGGGATCGATAAGACGAGTACACGAGGAGAGATGATGACATAGAGAAGAGACGGAAAAAATAGAAAAGGAGAGAAAAAGAGAAAGAAAATCAGTACGCGCGTTCTTTGTCCTCACCAGCGCCGACGTCTGCGCTGGTACCGCCGACTTCTGCTGCGCGTCGACGGCGGACGCTCTGACCACCTATCCCGACCTCAGCGCGCTCGCCCAACTACCCTCCTTCGACTCCGCCGACCTCTCACACCTGGTTCACCGCCTGTTCACCCTCCTCCTCGTCCTCCCGGGGTGGAGGTATGTTGGTACAGGTCGGGTCCGGAGGCGAGGCCAAATGCCGCTTCAAGGCGTCCTTGCGTGTGAAGACGGTGTTGCAGCCGTAGCAGGTCGGCGGGTTGGTGATGGGCCTGTGCGCGATACCCTTGAAGTGCCTGCTGCAATCCTCCACTCGCGCGAAGTCCTTCGTGCACATCGGAACAGGGCACTGCCAGCGGAAGACCTCCCCGTGGGCCCCCGATACCGAGGCAATAGGCTGCCAAAGCGACCCTTGCTCGAAATCGGTGAAACCCTCTTGAGCATCGGCGTCGGGGACACCTTCCTCGATGTCCGATCCCCAAGATTTTACTGATTCCTGGTGAGGGACCATTGTCGCCTCCTGCATCGGCATCCCGGCGTCGGGATACTCGAAGGCGCTGGTCCCCCCTTCGTAGCTTACATAGCTTTTCGGTCGCTTGGACCGAGTCTCGTCGGCGCCGCTGCTTGCACCCTGGTCCTCATCGAACTCTGCCCACGCCCGCTTCCTCGGCCTTGTCGGCTCAAGAGGCAGCGTCGAGAAGTCCATTGAGGATAACCAGGCATACCATGGCTCTGCTGTGGGCGGCGCGACAGGCCCGCCGTTCCAGGCCGCGAGCGAGCTCTCCGTCGACACCTGCCACGGTTCGATGGAGAAGGGCTCGGGCGACGGCTCCTCCCGCGCTGGCACGATATTGAAGGGCAGCTCATTGGTCGGCGTCGAGAGATTCGTCGACGCGGGCGACGCGCTCGCCGGCGAGCGGGTGAGTAATGGCGTCGACGCCTGGCTCGACGCATAGAGCGCGGCGCCCGAACTGCGCGTCGGCAGAGCATACCCGGCCGCGGTTGGGGGCGGCGCGACAAAGGTGGCCGCCTGCCAATGGCGCCGAGCAGCGACCCTTGGGCGGGGTTGCGCGATGCCCGGCGACGGGCGGGCGACGATGTACCCCGGGGGGTACCAGGGTGCGGGGTCGGGGGTGAGGGTGGGGAAGGGGACGGCTGGGAGGGGTGGCTGCTGGGGATGAAGCATGCCCTGAGCCTGTGCGTCGCGGAAAGTCAGTTTCGTGCGATGAGATGAGGACGATGGACTCACGTTGTATGTCTGGTGACTGAAGGTATCAAGTTGTTCGTAAGTGTGGCCGCCGAGACGCTTGTTGTCGCCGGGGGTCTGGGTGGTGTACGCCGTGAACCATTGCGTACAGTCCACGCTCATCGCCTCCCCCAAGTCACGCTGGAAATTCTGCGACGAAGAAGAGGATGAGCTACGTGTCTATTAACTGACTGGGACAGTACGCACCGTGTCGGTCTGATAGTCAACCCCTCCATGGTTTCTTACATGCGTGTCGACAGGACGACTTCTGACGACCTGAGCTTGCAGTATGGCGAAAGCGCGGGCGTCGCGTTGGGCGGGCGTCAACGAGGACGAGTCAACACGTTTGGTGTTGACGAAAGCGGGAGTGGCAGTGGAATGCGAGGAGTAGTTCATGGTGTCGATGGTGAGTCGATGGTGAGTCGATGAGTGTGGCTCAAGCTAATGTAGGGGGCGTCGGGAAGGACTGATGGCGCAAAGCGTTGGGAGGCCCCGGCTTATAAGGTCTTTGCTCAGCTGGTCCCACGAGGATACGCACCTCACACCGTTTCAGGACCCCCGGGCTATAATCACGATGTGGACAATCACAGCGCGGTCGGGGACTTTGACCACTGGTGCTCCCTTTCATACGCCATTGTGCGCGGGACCGGCGCTTCACAGCATCAGGAAGACTCACCTTCCTATACTTGCATATGTGGGTCCTGTAAGTTGGCTGTCTTTGTGATCTGGGGTAGGCGACAACGTGTGCGTCCAGCGGGGCGTGGACCGCCCGGAGAGAATGCCGCGCGCGGACGGAAAAATGTGCTCACCTCCCCTCTCCGCGTGGACCTGAGTGGCCCAAACTTCACAGGTAGATAGAGGGTCTCGCGCCCGAGGAGGGTATGTCATTTCCGGCGTCGTCGTCCTTTCATGGCGGGAAGTGGCCTTTGTTCTCGTTTGTGCGCTCGTAAAGCCCCGGAACCCTAACCCACGGGGCACCCTTTGTTCTCGAAATGAATTCATTTACGTGCAATTTGCTTCCGGACAATCATCTCAACATCGTACCCTCCCCGGTCTTTACCAGCGTTTCAGCGAGTGGCATGATACCGATCGTGCCGCGGACGAACGATCGACGTCTTTCTGCAGCAAGCTCGGTATCCAGACGCGCCGCGCGACTTGCGTCAGCGCCTCGTGCTTATTTCTCGGGCTTCTCCGACAAAAGACAAAGGAAGGTAAGGTTCAATTTGTCTGCAATATCTCCGTCTATCGCTTGTGCACAGCTGCGGCTCTGATCCACGTTTTCTTCTGCTCAGAAACGCCCGCGCTTTCCTCGCCTTCTCTCTATTATCGGCATACCCGTCCAGATGCTTCGATCACTGCTTCTACGTCGTCCGTGGAGGCGGCTTGACCGCCATGGGAAAATATAGCCCTCGTGTTTACCACGTCTGTCGGCATCACGTTCTGACCTAGCTGTCATCCTTTCTCTGCGCGGCAGCCGCAGACGTTTCCCTCTGCTTCTCTCCGCGAGGCCTCGGACGGAAGGGGTCCTTATCTCCCTCCTCGCTTAGATCCGCTCTTCGAGTCTCGGATTCATTTGATTGACACCGCCCGACCCTGAGCGAGAAGCGCCGTATCGGGCGGCCATGTTCTCGAACGTCAGGCACTCGTCGTCTTCCTTTCCCACCACTTCGACTTCCTCAGTCCATTGTTCACTGCGTAATACGCTTTCTCTGCATCGCCCCATGGCGCTGTACTAGCCATCGAAGCTCACTGTCCGTATGATGGCTTGTAACGGTCATGGATGGCATGTTCTCGAGTGCCGCCTGAATTCCTGCCTATCATTCGATAATAATCAAATAATGATGGTCAAAATGTTAGAGACGGTTTGCGTTGGGACGTCAGAATATGTGGATGTTACCCTGTGTCCTGCACAGAAATGAGGACCATGGCCCTCGAGGCCTCGAGGTCTGAAAGAGCTTGAAAGCCGGAGCTTGAAGGAGCTCAGTAGCAGAATTCCCACGGTACCGCGTCGCGTTGGTCTCCGCGACGGTGGTCGCGCTGTCCCACTGACAGTCTATCCTCTTACCTTGCACAGAGATCCCCTTCCCTACAGCCTAGACGCGTGCTTACCTCTTTCATGCCGAATTCTACTCTGTAAGATCCTTGCATTTGACCACCTGTCCTAGATACGGAATGCCATGGCCTCCGCATGCCTCGTCATCATTGCTGTCGTCCTCCGTGTCCTAATAGCCGTATGCACGCGCACGTTCTTCCAGCCAGACGAGTACTTCCAAGCCTTGGAACCCGCACACGCGATTGTCTTTGGATACGGTCATCTTACTTGGGAATGGCTCTCCGAACGGCCAATTCGGAGCATCGTGTATCCTGCGCTGAATGTTCCCGTTTATTGGGTATTGAAGGTGCTGCACTTGGACGACACTGAACTGCTGGTGTGTGCGTGCTCTTCGTAGTCATCTTGAAATGACTTAGCTCACCCGCTTCCTTGGTGGATTTGCGGGACAGGTACTAGCGCCAAAGGTGCTGCATGGCGTTCTGGCGGCGGGTACGGATATCTGGCTGTCTGAGCTGACGCGGAAAGTCCTGGGCGAGCGATATGTGTTGACTGCTGTGAGTCGCATCGGTTCTATATTCAAGCATGCGGCTACTAACAGGAACTTCTACAGTACTTCTTGTCGTTGACGTCGCTCTTCAACGCGCTCTCGTTGTCTCGGTCGCTCTCCAACTCTCTGGAGACGACACTCACGATTATTGCTTTGAGCTACTACCCGTGGTCGGCTGAATCTATTGTCAACAGGTATTGACCCACAGTATGATACTCCATTTGGGTGTCACTAACATATGCCGCTCTAGAACGCAACTGAGAAAGTTATTGGTCTTCGCAGCCCTCGCCTGCGTTGTTAGAACCACGAACGTTATAATATGGGTCCTCGCCATATCCGCGCTGCTATGGCGTCTACAATCACACCACGGAGCGATAGCTAGTTTTGTAATGGACGCGCTCCTTGTCGGGTCAGCGCCTCTAACTTGACTACGCTATTGTTCGACTCTAACTTCCCGTGTCCACCCTCATAGCGCCTGCACACTCTTCACGCTATTTGCTCTCGATAGCTTCTACTATCATCGCCCAACACTTACGCCCCTTTCGTTCCTCCTCACCAACGCTTCGCCCGTGTCTCTCTTCTACGGGTCCGCACCGTGGCACTACTACCTCACGCAAGCGTTGCCAATCTTATCCGGTACCGCGCTACCTTTCGTTCTGCATGGACTCTGGCGCACCTTCCGTCCCCTTGGCCCACAAGTCCCCAGCTCGCCGAAGCTGTTGCTTGGCCTCGTGATATGGACGACTTGCGCGTACTCGCTTATAGGTCACAAAGAATGGCGGTTCTTACACCCTATGCTGCCGCTGCTGCACGTCTTCGCAGCGAAGTCCCTTGTCGATCTTTACCACGCACACACCACGTCAAGCCCTCGCCGCTCTTCAACTCACCGGCAGCGCAAACCGCGTCTCCCTATCCGCTCAGGACACTTGGCGCTGCTGCTCCTCGCAGTTCCCGCTAGCGTATACGTATGCCTCTATCACTCGCACGCACAGATAAGTGTGATGCGATACCTGCATTATTTGCCCGACGAAGAGCTCAAAAGCGTCGGCTTTCTGATGCCGTGCCATTCGACGCCCGGGCAGGCATACCTGCACCGGCCGATGGAGGACGCTGAGGGGCGTATATGGGCTTTGGGCTGCGAGCCGCCCCTGGAGTACGCATTTTTTCGTCACTTCAACCTCACCTTTACTATCCATGCTAATCCAAATGCGCAGGGGCCAAAACATCACAATGTACAAAGACCAAACTGACATTTTCTATGCATCACCCCTGGCATACCTGCACGACCATTTTCCGCCGCACGTGGACCCTGCGTTCCCGCCGTCGCCGTACCCGCGCACACCGCCCGGCACGCGGATGCGCAATGTGGGTGTCTGGCGGCACGAGTGGCCGAGCCATCTCGTGTTCTTTGGTGCGTTGTTGGGGAGTGAGGGCGTGGAGGAGACGTTGAAGCATTTGGAATATCGCGAGGTGTGGAGGGGGGGAAATGGCTTGGAGGAGGATTGGAGGAGGCGGGGTGGCGTGCGGGTATGGGTGTATGTACAGCCTACAGAGAAAATACGGCTGGGGTAAGGAGGGCTGCTGTAGGCGGGCCGCGACAGTCGAGCTCAAGCTTCCAGTCAGCTTCGCTTCTAGTTTGTGATTCCTCCTCTGAATCGCTGCTTAAATATTTGGCGTGGCTTCTGTAGTTGAAGACCGCGGTGGAAGTACATCTTGTACTTCGCTCACACCTATCGCGAGATATTCCTAGGACAAGCCACCAAAGTTCGAGTAGTCGCTTTAGTCGAACTATATAGTAGTCAGCCCGGGCGTCGTATGAGAAGGGGCGCCAGGACCGCCGAACTGCCTTGTACGTCGACGATCAATGTCGTGCTCCCATCTCATCCCCGTGAGATGCAAACCTCCCAACGTGACCTCCCCCGGGCCATCGAGTCTTCACGCCGTTCCGCTCCCGCTCCTGCCCTGGATGAGGCTCGCGGATAAAGAGGTCTCGCGCAGCCGTTATAAATGACGCAATGCTTCGCCGGCTCTCACAGATACACCTCCATCTGCGCTCGAGCTCGAGCACCGTTACCCGTCCCCACGCCCGTGCAGCAATGTCGTCTTCGTCGTACCCCTCTACTATCAAGGGCATTGGTATCCACAAGACTGGCGGCGTCGAGAATATTGAGGAGCTGAGCTTGCCGTTTCCGGAAGTGAAGCCTGATCATGTCCTAGTCAAGGTACGTGCACACACTGCCTAGCTCGTGTATACGTTACCAACTGAACTGGGGCATAGGTGCAATGGGTCGGTGTGAACTTCATCGACACGTACCTCAGGTAAGTTCCAAAAGCCAGGGGGCACCACAACTCGCCAGCTCGTTTCAAGACACGGTAACAAATCGATATTCATATTGACTTCCAATAGATCAGGATTCTATCCGCCTCCCTTCATCCCGCTCCCCGTCGCGAAAGAAGCAGCCGGCATCATCGCCGAGCTGCCCACCGACGCGTCCATCGTGTCCAGCGAGCAGTACAAGCGGCGTAACTTCCAGAAGGGTGCCGGCGTCGCCATCGTGCGTGCTCCCCCTCCCCTCCTCATACGTTCAGCCCAACTCACCCCATCCCTAGGACGTCGCGGGCGCGCTGAAAGAATACGTCTCCGTCCCCTGGGAACAAGTCTACCCGCTCCCACCCTCCGTCGCGCCGCGCACGGCCGCAGCCGCGCTCCTGCAGGGCATCACGACGCTCTCGCTGCTCACGGAGTCGCACAACGTGTCCGCGGGCGAGACGGTGCTGATCCACACCGTCGCGGGCGGCGTCGGGCTGCTCATGGCGCAGCTCGCGCACGCGCGCGGCGCCACGGTCATCGGGACGACGTCGACGCCCGCCAAGGCGGCGCTTGCGCGCGCGCATGGCGCGGACCATGTTATATTGTATAAGGAGGAGGATACGGTCAAGCGGGTGTTGGAGCTGACGGGTGGGGAGGGCGCGCATGTGATTTATGATGGAGTGGGGAAGGATACGTGCGTTGTTTCTCTCAGTTGGCCTGGTGCAGCGTAGGATGGTGCTGATGCGGGGCTGCGGGGTGTAGGTTCGAGAGTGACTTCAAAATGATCAGGCGGAAGGGCACGCTTGTGTCCTTCGGAAATGCGTCGGGCGCCGTGCCGCCCGTGCCGCTCTTCAAGCTCACGGAGAAGAACATCAAGCTCCTACGCCCCACGTACATCCCGTCCCCATTTTCCTCTTTAACTCCCATTCATTATTTATTACCATCACTACAGCGAAGTAAACTACGTCACGCTGCCCTCCGAGCGTGAGCACTACGGCAACCTGCTCTGGGAGCTCGTCGGCAGCGGCAAGCTCAAGGTCAACATCCACGGCGAGTACCCGTTCACCCCTGAGGGCGTGCGCCAGGCGCATCTTGATCTCACGACGGGGAAGACGACGGGGAAGCTGTTGATCAAGGTGTCGGATGACTAGGTTGCAGGAGGTCTCGGTGGTTAGCTGAACATCATATCTGAGCTGTAGCAGAGAAGAAGCATATAAATGTGTATTTTTGAGTCGCAACCGGAAACTCAGCTTGAGCCTAGCACTAGCGCGCGTGCACCAGATGCCACCGATTGAATTTCCCAACAAGTTGCATTACTTCAAGATGCCTACGCCCAACACAACGTATACGTAAGTAGATACACAAAAATACGAAACCAGCGCACAGATGGTGATCGGTGACGGTCGGGGGGATCTGGAGTCGGAGCGCGAGCGATTGTAACAGGTAGCAGCAAGCAGGGGGGAGAAAGCACAAATACATCATGAGGAGACACTAGGCAGCAGGTACGACTACGATACGGGATAGTAGAACACAACGTCCCAACATGCACCACCGCGAACCCAATAACACAAGAACGAACCGCCGCGACGCGTGACGCAACGGCGAAAAGCATACTGTAAGTGGAGGCGGCGGTATACATAGATACGAATACCGAATACCGAATACGGGTACAAACACAAGTGACTGCCACACCACGCAACACCACCAGCACGCCTACTTTTTGGCCCGCTTCGCGCGTGGCGGCTGCGACTGCGGCGGCGCAGGCTCGGGCGTGGACAACGGCAGCTCCTGCGCGAGCTCCGCGACGTCCGACTTGCGCTTGCGGTGCGTCGCGGCCGCCGCGACGGCCTGCGCCTGCGACTTGGCACTCGGGCGCCCATGCGTGTCGGGCGAGCCGTGCGTCGCCGGCGTCGACGGGTCCGACGCGACCTCGTCCATGAACGCGTGCATCCGGTCGACATTGCCGTCCGCATCGTGCACGCCGCCACCGCCTGTGATGTCTGCGTCGGCGGCTCCGGCTCCGGGCCCGGACGCGAATTGCGTGAGGAACGCGTCGAGGTCGAAGTCCGCCGCTTGCGCGTCCTCGGGCGCTAGCTCAGTGTCAGCGGACATGTCCAGGGACGACGACGGCAACATCTGCGATGACGGCTGTGCGGCGGAGAGCGTACCGGGATCCATGCCCATGCCCTCGATGAGCGAGTTGATGCTCGCCTGCAGCGCGTCGACGTCCGCGTCGATCTCGGACGAGTCCTTGTACGACTTCTGCAGCCGCGCGCTGCTGTCCATCAGCGGCGAGAGCGGCGGCCCGTCGTCCACCTTCGGGAGGAGCGCCTGTGCGGAGGCGACGCTGTCGGGTGGCAGCATCGAGCTGTAGTCTTCTGGCGGGTCGTAGGGCGCGATCTGCGAGTATTGTTGTTGTTGTTGGAGTGGAGGGGGGTAGGCGGGCGGGGGGAGGGGTGTTTGTGGGAAGCCCTGCGTGGAAGACAATGCTTGCATGAAGCGCTGCATTTGTGATGGGGAGTGCATCAGCTGCTGGAAGGCGGCTTGTAAGACTGCGTCTTGGGATTGAGGTGTTTGTGTATGCACCGCAGAGGATGACGAAGTTGAGGGCGGTAACGCGGGTTGAGGCATTGATAATGATACATTGGGTTGGGTTGACGAGGGGCGATGCAGCTCTAGTGCAGAATCTTTGGGTGGGGTGAAACTGGTGGAGGGTGTCGGTGTTTGCCTTCCGTTCCACAATTGTTGTGATTGCCGCGAGGGTTGGTGTTCAGGAAAGTATGAAGCTGTTGATATGACGGGGGAAAATGTGTCATTAGAGCGTGTACTCGGTGAGTTGGCGGAAGGGGTCTCTATGGTGGCGTAAGGGTCTTCTGAAGAGCAATAAGTACGGCGTAAGCGACGAGAGGAGACGGTACTCACTCGGAGACTTGGTAATATCGTCAAATCGACTCGAATCACTACTCTTCTGGTCATCGTCTGCGCTGTCGTCTTCTTGAGACGGCGTCCTTGTTTTGTGATTGGACCCATCGGCAATCATGAGCCGCTGGCGTTTTCGCGACACCATCGGCTGTGGCGGGCTGTGTGCACCATGATCTTTGTTGTCGTGCGCATTCGTGCGTCCGAAAACGCTAGCGAGGAACTTCAAGATGCGGTTAATGGTGTCCTGATGGCTTTTATGACGCTCTCGCGCAGCAAGAGCCTCCTGCCACAGGTGCTGGTTCGAATTCTTCAACTCGTTCAGATCAGCAGAGATCGTCTGTTGGTGCCGCTTCACAGCCGCGATACCATTTATAATGGAGTTGATGTCGAGGATTTGGGCGTTGGTGGGATGGGTCGTAGACGCCTGCGCAGCATCCTTGTTATCCGGAACGACATCCTCGGCCGCACCACCCTGCGGAGCCTGTTTCTTGCGCTGGATGAGGCACAGCAAGTCAGGCTGCCCGCGGTGAAAATGAGGGTGCTCAAAGTTCCACAGCTCTATGTCGGATTCGCTCTTTAAGACTCCCTGTTGCAGATGAGGTATCTTGTGGAAGCCGTACATGTTCAGCTGGCGCACGAAGGACGCGAAGTTCTGGTGTTTGAACCATCGCCCAAGGACCTCGCGTGCAAACCGCTCGTGATCGAGGACTGGACGGATGACCGGGTTCAGAAACACAGAGAAGGTGGTGGAATATGACATACGCACCAAAGAACGAATCACCACTATCCGCCCATCGAATCAGTTCGTTGTTGTTTGGGTCGTTCACCATCCTAGAAGACTCCAGATTAGATAGGGCAAAAGACGACGGGCCACCGACCATGACGACTTACTCATAGAGCTTCTGGAGAAACTGGGGCACGACTTGGCGAGCGGCCTTGCTGAGGTTTGGGGCAGCGCCCCGGTAGGACCTCGACAAAGCTACTTGATTGTCTGAGGCCATGGCTTGTAGTCGGAGGATGAGAGAAAGGGGAGACGGCGAGCTCGGGTAATAGTCTCTGGTCTCGGTCTGACGCGTTTGGTCCCTTACTTCCTTATCCGGTCCGCCGGCGGGCCCCGGAGACCGTTCGCCGCCGTCCGTCCTTCCCCACTTCAAGCTGTCTCTCTAACCAAGGATGGACTATCTTCCTTCACGGAGACTAACATCATCTATCTTCAGCTCAACAACTCCACTCGCCTCTGGTGTTCAGCGTTCTAATACATCATGCCTGCTACATACGGATTCATTCTTGGCGACGAGCGCATCGAGCGCTGGGCAATGGAACACTGTCAGGATCCTAGGGGCCCCGAAATATCTACCTTACCCCCAGAACAAGCCAGCATAGAGCTATCGGTCGCTTGTAGCGTTGCTTGCTTGATGTTGCCAATGGAAATTCACGAGGAGTTCCCCCGCCTGCCCATGCCTTGGTATCGGATCATTCTCCCGGGCGATGGGCAGAGGTATCTGCTCGCTCTCAAGGATAACAGAACATCCGCACATGCCAATGCCAAGCTCGAGCCGGAAGACGTGGAGGGCGTGAGGGCAAAATTGGGACTTGGGCCGCAGAAGCCGAAGTGGTACCCTCTCCCGGAATGACTGGTGCGTCCATGACGGCTCTGCGGCATCTTCTATCGGTTGAACCGTCAATTCACAGCCTTCCAAGTTTCGGCTGCATTCCCGAAACCTCGAGGTCACTACTGTTTTACTCAATGTCGCGGCCCCGCTTTTCTCTTTTCTCATCTTGCAATTTTCGTGGATACCCATGTCGAACTTCTGTAAGTTGGCGGGATTCATGAAACTGATTCACCACTGGCTTTCGACATGCACTCTACAGCCACAGACCTGAAGCTAGTTGATGCCCTGGCCCGTAGATGATTGGGTACGTTGCGTTATCTATTGGGCTTTTACATGCATCGCAAATGAAAGCCGTTCGCGAACATACTATAAGGCGTCTGGTGCACAGGTAGTACATCCCGCTACCCTCACTTAGCAGATCACCATTATGCGAAAATCGCCAGTCCTCTTTTACTCCACAATCGGATGCGACACAGCGTCGCCCTGCATATCGCGACTTGTGGCAAGCTCTACCCGATCATACCGTGTTGTAATACCCTGGAGGTAGAGAACAACACCGGCATCTGCTTGGTGTCGCCCAAGACTGCGCTGCCGGCCTGGTAGGTGAACTACGGCGGTACCACGACGCAGGGCTAGTGGCCGAGAGGTTGGTACACGAGCATGTTGTTCGGGAGGTTCGCTGATTCGTGGATGTAGATGATGGTTGGTGCTCGAAGAGGTGCGCGTGCTTGGCTGGCCCCAACGCCATCAGAGCTACGAGAGCCTGCGATCGATACCGCAAAGACAAGAGCATGCCACATATGCCAGAAATGGTGCAGAGTATGAGGATCACGCTGTGACGTATACCCTCATAGTATTCGCAATATTCATGATATAACCAATGAGCTGTAATAATATATACGTCGTCAACTTGTTCACATCGGTGCGTGACTCCCGGCTGGAGAGGCCGCAGGGCCCGTGAACAATGGTGCAGGAGTCGAATTTACAATCATGCCACAAACAACCAGCCGCTTCATAACATCTGTCTCAAGCTCTTTATTGGCACCGCACTTGTCTTCAGCCCTCAGCCTCGTTACAATGCCTGCAACTCATGCGTATGGATTCATCCTCGGCCGCAAGTGCATCGAGCGCTTGGCAATGGAACACTACCAGGATCCTAATGGCCCCGAAATATCCACCTTACCCCCAGAACAAGCCAGCATAGAGCTATCAGTGGCTTGCAGCGTTGCACGCATGGGCTTAGCCAGGGAAATTCACAGGGAGTTCCCTCGCCTACCCTTGCCTTGGTATCGGATCATTCTCCTGGACGATGGGCAGAGGTATCTACTTGCTCTCAAGGACAACAGAACGTTGGTGCATGCCAATGCCAAGCTCGAGCCGGAAGACGTGGATGGTGTGAGGGCAAAATTGGAACTTGGGCCGCAGAAGCCGAAGTGGTATCCGCTCCCGGAATGATTGTATGTACGTCCACCATGATTCCACGGCATCTTGAGCTACGGTTTTGACTGGAATTCCACAGTGTCGCCAATTTTCTGTCGCCTGTTCAATTTCGAAAAGTACCCGCTGGTCTAAAGGTGTGCTCACATCGAGGCTGGCTGGACGTCCGTGCGGTCACCACTGCCATCCAGCTCTCTCCGTCTGAGAAACGAGAGCTAATTCATGTCGATTATTACAAACCATTTTGGACAATGCAGATGATTGTCGTACAACAATGACCACCTCGCTCCTACTCGTGAGCAGAATGTGGCACGGTGTTGCTGCGTGTCGGGAACTGACAGGCAACAATTAAAAGGACAAAAGGGTTGGTCAGATTCAAGATGAACGATGCCGAGAAGGCAAAAAAATGCGAACGGATAATTGATCAATACAAATAACCTCGCTAAGTACTTAATACGACAAGGAGGATCGATTGTTCGAAAGTTGTACTTGAGAGGTTACCACAATCACTTCAATATAACGCTCGTCACAGGCCCTTGACCGTACTGCGCTTGCGCTTGTCTTCAACCTTCACCATCATCCGCCATGATTAGGCCGACTGCTACTCATGCATACGGATTTATCCTCTGCAGCGAACGCCTCGAGCGCTGGGCAATGGAACACTGCCCGGACCCTGACGCACCCGACATGTCTACTCTATCCCCAGAAGAAGCCATGATAGAGCTGTCGGTAGTCCGCGGCGTTGCATCCACCGTGTTGCCCATGAGAATCTACAGAGATTACCCTCGCCTGCCTTCGGAATGGCATCGGCTCATTCTGATGGACGATTGTGGGAGGTATCTGCTCGTTCTGAAGGATAACGGGACAGTCGCGCAGGCCATGACCAAGCTAGAGCCGGAAGACGTGGAGGGCGTGAGGGCAAGGTTGGAACTTGGGGCTCAGAAACCGAAGTGGTACCGTATTCCGGAGTGATTGGTGCGTACATGATGATTCTACGGCATCTTTTACGATTCTGACTGCTATCCCACAGTACTGCCGACTTTCGGCTGCCTGTCCCTAGACGCGAAAGACAGTTGCTCCTCGCGAGTCGCGACGCTACGACCTGTTTTTGTTCCTCCGATGTTTTTGTACCTGTTGCGTACTCTATACCCATGTCAGCTACTTCAGTAAATTGATAGAATGCATCCAACATTGGTCCCGTAGCAGCCCCGCTGGTGCGCCTCAATGGATATCTTCACCCGAGACACCTTCGACAATGTAGGCTATCGCTATGCGACAGATAGCCTTTCACTCCAGCTCATCTGAAAAAAAAAATAGAAGTGACGACACCAGCACCGACGAGCCGCGGCTCGCGATGGCCGACGAAGAAATGGTGCAAGTCGGCTACACCGGACGGGTCGGTCAAGATTCGAGACGCGTACGCGTGATGCCGAGAAACTGCAATTCAGCGCCGCCAAACGTTGCGGACACAAACGACCTGCAAGACCCATGCCACAGAGACGAACAATGGTCTCAAAGTTGAACTGACCAACGAACCGCAAACAACCAAAACCAACCGCTCTTCAAAATCCATCTCGAAGCCCCGAGCCGTGACCATACTGCACTCGTCCTCAACGCCATCGTCCATTATGGCTGCTACTCATGTGTACGGATTTATCCTTTGTAGGGAACTCATCGAGCGCTGGGCAATGCAACACTGCCCCCTACCTGAAGGCCTCGATATGTCTACCTTGTCCCCAGAAGAAGCACGTATCGAGCGATCGGTGACCCGCGCCCTCGCGTGCACCTTGTTGCCCATGACGATTTACAGGGAATTTCCTCGCCTTCCCTCGGAGTGGTATCGGCTCGTCCTGATGGACGATTACGGGAGGTATATACTCGTTCTCAAGGACAACGGAACGGTAGCGCAGGCCAATGCAAAGCTTGAACCTGAAGATGTCGAGGGCGTGAGGGTCATGCTGGAACTTGAGACTCAGAAGCCGAAGTGGTACCCTATTATGGAATGATCAGTATGTCCATGATGATCTCACTGCATCTTCTATGGTTTTGACTGCTATTCTAGAGCACTGCCAGCTTCCGACCTCTCTCTATTTCGCCTCACTTGCAGTAGATCCATGTACCAGCACGTATGTAAGGCCCGTCGCTTCAGGTTATCCTCGCTCACGCCCGTTTTGAAACAGTTGCTGGTATTCTCAACACCGTGACCCATTTTCTCTCTCATCATGTTTTGCACTGTTGTATGTATACCCATGCTAGCTTTCAGTATAACAATACAATCTACGAGGAATCATCCTTACTATTGATCACGATGCGTCCTTCGAACATGTATGTGTACAATAACATTGAAACAAAAATCCTGAATATGATCCAAAAAAGCTGTCTACTACGATCCAGAGGGTGCCGTATGTCTCGACCGCGAGCGTCGACTCTTCTTGCGCGCGACTCGCGCGCGGCGCCAGAACAGCACCCACGCCGCGGCCGCGAGTGCATATGGCGGGCACACCCAACTCACGCGCCACGACCAACCGACGTCGCGGTGCAGCTTGCGCGCTGCCGAGTCGACCTGGTCCCTCAGCTCCTGCAGCCCGCCCGAATTGTCGATGACGTGGTCCGCGAACTCGAGCTTCTCCGTGATGGGGAGCTGCGCGTTGAGCCGCGCCATTGCCGCCTCGCGCGTCGAGCCGTCGCGCCGCATGAGCCGCTGCAGCTGTATTTCTGCCGAACTACGATCATAAGCACGAGCATGAGCATAAGGCACCACAGTAAACGGCATGAACGCGCACCAGTACACCACGACAACCTTCCCAACCCACTTGTGGATCCCCGACTCGATCAGCAGCGGCACGTCCAGCACACATATCCGCTCGCCGCGCATCCAGTGCCCCAGCACCGCATGCGCCATCCCGCGGCGCACAGCAGGGTGCACAATCGCATTCAGCTTCTTCCGCTGCGCCTCGTCCGCAAACACAATCGCGCCGAGCTTCGGGCGGTCGAGGTACCCGTCCGCCTGGATGACCTGCTGCCCGAACGTCGCCACGATCTGCCTGTACGCGCGCGTGCCGGGCAGGACCGCCTCGCGCGCGAGCACGTCCGCGTCGACGATGGGGATCCCGCGGTCCTTCAGCATCGCGGAGACCGTCGACTTGCCGGTGCCGATGCCGCCGGTGAGACCTACGACTGCGAGAAGAATGGGAGGACGTCAGTACGCGTATGAGGGCATGCCAGGTCAAGTTTGTTTACCCAGCATTTATTCGAGTTGGTGAGTGTCTGGAGCACGGCAGGCTTGCGCTAGGGTTCCGCACCGCTCGCCACCGGCCCGCGCCGCCGTGTCGGGCGCTTCGAGATAGTTGACAAGTTGCAAGCTGAACTTGGGGAATTTCTCTACTTACAGCAAGCAAGCAAGCATCTCGCAAACTGACAACTTACATGTCCGAGGCACGATAGACAACGCAAACGACCCACGCAGATCTAGTAGCGCACGACATATACCCAACCGACCTGTCAGTTCAGGGCAAAAATGAGGACAACCTCAACAGTAGCAGGCTACGAACAAGGAACGAGAACCGAGATTGAGATTGAAAATATGCAGTGGGAATAGATAGGGCTCCATACATGATAGAATTACCTAGCAAAGCATCGGACGAAAACCTAAGGTAGAAGCGGACGCAAATAAAAACAGACGGAGAACAACAGGAAAGGAGAGACCAGGACCGATACCAGCATGATGAATGAGGCGGGGCGGGCAGGAAAGCACTGTGGCCGTGAGTGAGGAAAAAATAAACCAAGAAGGAGCGTGGGGCGGAGGTGAGGAGTGTATACTATATGCAACACGCGGTAACGGTAACCGAAAAACGCATAACGTGCGGCGCGGGGCGCGCGACGAGGGGAAAGAATAAGATAAAATGACAGCAAATGAGGGAACGAGAAATGATAACGAGTGTGGTATGGTGTGCATAACAATGCCAATCCGAGTCAATCCAAACTCACGCAACTCCAACTCCAACTCCAACGCCCAGCGCTCAGCTGTCCAGCGCGACCTTCGGCGGCCGTGGCGGCGGCGCTGCACTCGCCCACTCCTGCTGTAGCTGCATACCATCCAGCCCGATCGTAAACGGCGACGTCGGGCGCAGCTTCAGCCCGAACGTATCATCCTCCGCGTCAGCCGAAGCGAGTGCGCTCATCGGCAGCGACGGCGCATGCGTGCTCGCGATCGACTGCGCCCGTGCAAGCGAGCGCGCATCCTCTTCGCGCGTCTCGCGGATGTACTCCTCAGGCGGACGCGGCATGAGTGGGGGGCGCACATGCGGGGGCGTCGACGCGCCATTCTGGTACGGCGCGGGCGAGCTGTTCTGGTATGGCGCCGGCGGCGGGCCCGCACTAGGCATGCCTGCACTCGACAGGCCTGCGCTCGGGATGCCCGCGCTAAGCGGCGCGGGGCTCGCAGAGGAGCCAAACTGCGGCGGCGAGGGCGGGCCTCCGGCCCCGCCGCGCTCCTCCGCCTCGTACCGCGCGCGCAACATCGCCTTCTCTTCGGCAGCCGTCATCGGGCGCGAGCTCGATCCGGTGGGCGGCGCCGGCTGTGCGCGTGCGCGCACATGTGCGGGCACCTCGCCGGGAGCGGGCGGGGGCGACGCGTGGAACGGCGGGGGCGCGCCCATTGCGGGGGCAGGGTGGGGTACGGGTACGGGCATCTGCGGCCCTGCATCTTGCGCTGCGTACTGCCTCCTCAGCAACTCCTTCTCTTCTGCGGCCGACATCGGTTGCGCGGGCACGGGTGCAGGCGCAGGTGGGGGTGGGGGCGGCGCCATGCCAGCCATTTGTGCGGCCGCGGCATCCCGGGCAAGCTGTGCGCGCCTGTAGCGTTCCTTCTCGGAGATGGGTTCGGTCGACGCAGGGGCTGACGGAGGCTGGGATTGGTGGTAGTCGCTGCTTGGCACCCACGGGGGCGGGAGATCGTCGCCGTTTGCGGGCGCGGGCGCGTAACCGGGCGACGAGCCAGACGCGACGTCGTCCGGTCCGAAGTGCATATCCTGGTGCCGCGACACCGCCGTCTTCGCGTGCTGGTACCGCCGCAGCATCTCCTTCTCTTCCTGTGCAGACGGGAGGTGCGGCGTGCCTGCTCCTGTCCCTGGGTGCGGTTGCGCTTGTGGGGGTGTTGTCGGGACCGAAGGGTTCTGTCGTTGCTTGTTCATCGAGGACATCGCGGCCGAGTAGAGAGCCGCGCCTGCTGAAACGGCGGGCTTTCCAGCGCCAGCGGGTGTCTGGAAGGCGCGTGCCGATTCGCGTGAGTCCGTGCGCCCGTGCGACATGCCGCCCCCGGAGGTGTCCTGGGCCGCGTAGCTCTGCATGATGCGAGCATTGCTCTGCGCCTGGTTGAAAAGCCGTACTTTCTCCTCCTCGGCGGTCGGCCAGTGGCCGGGAGAACCTGTTGCAGGGGGTGTTGTCGTCTGCTGCTACGATACTATGAGCACACGAGACACCAGAGACGAAGAGCATACACACCTGTGGACTCGGCGTCCTCTCGATCCTGTTCTGCGTCCTCTCCACCTCGGCCTTCGCCTGCTGATACAACCGCGCCTTCTCTTCCTCCGCAGTCAACCACGGCGCCTTCGCCGGCGTCGCCTGCTGCTGCTGCTGTGCCGCCGACCCGCTGCCCGCCTCCGCCGGCGCCTGACCCTGGCCCTGCCCTTGACCCTGTCCGGCCGCGTCCCGCACCGACAGCGCATCGTCCTCCTCCGGAATCTCATTGTCCACCACATTCACAATCGTGAACCTGTTCGTCTGCCCCATCGTGCTCGCGCGCGTCCGCGGTGTCCGCGACCCGACCGTGTTCGCGCTCGCCCCGCCGCCGCCGCTCGCGCTCCCCGTGCTCGTGTCGCCCGTGCTCTCCGCCGTGCGCGGGCGCGCCTGCAGGCTCGTCGCATTCCGTCCCGCCGCGCCGGGGCCCACGACGCCGAACTCGTCGGTGCGGCCCCCAATCGAGTTCGTAGGCGCGTGGCCGTTGATCGCCGGCATCGTCTGCGCGGCGCGCGGCTGGCCGAAGCCGTTCGCGAGGTCGACCGAGTCGGAGCGGATGCGCTCGCCGAGCGTCTGGGTCTGCAGCACGCCCGAGGCGCCGTACGGCCGCGTGGCGGGCGAGGAGTGGTCGAGCGACGTCGCGTTGTTTTGGAGCGTGAGCGTCGGCGCGTTGCCGATTCGTCTGCGGAGTGCGTTAGTGGTCCATAAGTACGGCACGCATATATGGAAGCTGCAAACCTGATGGCCTCTACTGATACATATCTGCAGCCGAAATGTAAGAGACGTAAGGCCGAGGTGAAGAGAGGGCGCGCACCTTGGCCAGTTCGATACAATGACTGGCAACTCGGTGATGAGGGGCTTGCCAGTGCCCATAAGAGCCTTCACGATGCAAACGTAGTTGATGTCAATATGCCGTGCGGATGTGAGCGTCGCGGTCGTATGTGATTGCGGGATAGCGCACGACAGCTGCGCACGGTGGCTTGTCCCGCCGTACAGCGTCGCATTGACCGGCATTTTCTGCTCGCCGATGATGTTGATCTTGACCTGTGGCGCGGCCTTCTTGCCGGTGGTGTGCGGGCCCGCGCGAAAGATCGTCGTCTCCTTGAGCGTAAACTCGAACCCGCGGAGGATGACCGTGTGCAGGCTGTCAGACTTGACCGTCGCGGTGACGGTGACGCGGTCGCCCGGACCGTAGCAATTCTGCGTGCGCTCGACGGTGAGCACGACCGCGTCCTGCACGAGGTCGCGCGACTCGGGCTGCTGGTAGATGGGCCAGCTCGAGTGCAGTTCGTGCTTGTCGATGATGATCGGGGTGGACGACGTGAGGATGATGGATTTGTTGCGACGGAAGAAGCCCCTGCGAGCGGGTCTCAGCTCGTCTTGACATGTGAGGATACGGAACACACGCACGATTTGCCCTGCACACACATCTGTCCTACCAGCTCGTATTTCACTCCCGCTGTCACGCACACGTATCACTCAGCGCATGACACGACGCCAGGGCAGCACCAGACTCACCTCCGCGCTCCAGGGTCAGCGTGGGCGGTATGGACTCCGGTATGCGAATGTAAAAAGGAATGTCTTTCTGCATCCCAGGAAAGACACGTCAGCGATCCGCCCTTGCTCCTAAACACAGGGCCCAAAATAGAGCCCAAGCGCGCGCACTCACCATGGGCAGCGCACTGAACTCCTCGCTGGATTGCCAGAGGTTGATCGGGCTCTGGCCCACATAGTCGAAGAACGAGTTCTGCGTGCCGCCGCCGGGCAGGGTCTCGATCTTGCGCAGCTCGATGCGCACGTACTTGGCCTTGATGCCCTGTGGGCCCATGCGCACCTCGATGACCTGCATGGTGTCTCGGTGTCAGTATAGATGCAGGCGCGCGGAGAGGGGCGCACGCACCCCTTTGACGGCGGCCTGGGGCCGGTCGGGCGCGCCTGGAGGGATGCCGGGGTATCCTAGGAGGGAATGAGTGTGAGGCGCGCGACGCGCTTGCGGGAGGACTGACCTTGTACGAAATCGACGTTGGGCGGCGGCCGGATAGTTCTGTGTGTGGCGGACGTCAGCGATAGCAAGCGCAGAGGTAGATTGCGCGAGGGCGTACACTTTTGTGGCCTGAGCCATGGGGGATGAGGAGATGGAGGGAGGCGGAAGGAGAGCAGAGGAGATGATGAGGTGTGGCCGCTTCGAGCAAGAGCTGAGTGAAGGTGCACAGCCGATGCACGCGCGCTCAAGTCCGGATCACCTCTTCGCCCGCCGCTCTCCAGGAACCGACGTGATATCTCGTACAACCAACACTAAACTTATGATAGAATTCGCGGAACGGACTGAGCACGGACACCGCGATGACAATGTACAGAAACCCCTATGGTACACCCACCCCTCCCCCCGCCACCTCAGAACTTGAAGTCCTTCCCCTTCTTCCCTCTCTCCCGGTCTGCCTCCATCTTCTGCCGCTTCTTCGCCATCTCCTTCGCCACCATATCCGAGAAATCCTCTCCCCGCCCTCCCGGAACACCAGCCGACCCCCGCGCATGCTCCTCGTACCGTCGCCGCAGCTCCTCTTCCGACATGCCCTCCAGCTCCCCCGCATCGATCGACATGTCCACGCCGTTCGCCTTGCGCTGCACACACGGCTCCCGTCAGCTCCACAACGCCACAGAAGCCACAGGCACGCACCTTCGTCCCCCGCTCGTCCCCAAGCACAGGGATTGGCGCCCCCGACACCCCGCTGACGTCGTACCCTCGCTCGCTGCCCATGAGCCCGCGCACATTTGTCTGCTTCTCGGGCACGACCTGGTACAGCGATCTCGGCCCACTCGGTTCTTCTTGTGCGGCCGGTCTTGTTGCGTTCTTCCGTAGCTCGAGGAAGTCGGGCGTCTCGAGCCCACCCGCAACAGTCGATACGACAGACGTCATTCCGGACGGCGTCTCCAGCCCTGATGGTGTCTGCAGTCCATCGGCAGGCGCTGACTCGGGCTCTTCCTCCTCTTCCTCCTCCTCTTCCTCCTCCTCGGACTCTTCTTCCTCTGTGCGCAGCGCTCGTAAGATAGGACGTGAGAAAGGCGTGCCGCATGTACATACCTTCTTCGGGTTCCAGTTCCCCCCACAGATTTTTATCAACCGGTTCGCCGACCTAAAACCACCGTCAGTGTGCTGTCACCGATAAGAGGATGCACGCGCACATCTGTGTCATTTGTCCTTGGCAGGACACCGAACACATCGCCGTACAACGGTCGGTTATACTCGTCCAAGGGCGGCTTACCCCAGCCTCCTGGATGGAATCCCCACTGTGCACTACCGAGACGATATATATTAGAATCAGGACGTAGAGACTGAGGGTGGCGCATACCCTTCAGGAATGGGCGCGTTCAGCCCCGGTATTCTCAAAGTTGGGTAGCTTGGTGGAGGACCGAACCGCTGCATGCTGATAAGCCATGGTGGGGGTGCGAGCGGCGGTATCGACAGCGCCTCGACGAGTTCAGGCGACAAATCACCTGGCCTTTTCTCCTTCAGCGACGTCTCGAACTCCTTACCCTCGTAGTACCTGCATGCGCATTAGCATAAAACACACATACAGCACAAGGCAGAGGACGCACATCTCGCCGAAACCCGTGACAGGTGGTTTTGTCTGAAACTTGAAGAACGCGTCGTGCAGCTTCTGGTAGTCAATGTCGATCTTACCCATCTTGGGCTGCACACGCTCGCGCGTCTTCTGCTTGAGACTCATATTCGCCTCCTTCTCCTTCACCGCATCGCGTTGTGTCGCGATACCCGTATCGGCAATATACGCGGGGAGCTGGAACGGCGGCTTCTCGATACCGCGCTTGCCCTGGAGGTAGTCGCGCTTCGCACTCCAATGAATCGGAATCGGGACGGTATTGCGGTACGACTTGAGGTGCAGGAGCAGACGCGGGTCCGCCGCGGAGACGTCTGTCCACTCGACGACCTCGGGTTTCTTGACGAGCTGCTTGAGCTCGGCGACAGTGAGCCGGTTCAGCTTGCGCTGCTTCTTCTTCGAGAGCGGCTTTTTCTCGCCCTCGGCCTCGGAGTCCGTCTCGGACGCCATGTCGTCGTCCGAGTAGATCACCTCGCCTTTTGTGGGCTCTTCGCTTTTCACCTATCGGGCGGCACGGTGCGCGGTCAGTCGGACCGGGGGCAGCATAGAGAATGGGGAGAGAACGCACTGCATCTGCCTCAGGGGAGAACTGGAAGCGGGCAAAGACGTCGGAGAATGCTTCGAGGGCAGGGCCCTTAACATCCAGCTGCTCAGACACGTACTCGACATTCTCGCGCTTCACCTCCTCTTTCTTCTCCTCCGCGTCCTCCTTCACCGCCCCGCCGTTCCCATTCGCTGTCGGTTCCTGCACCACCACACACCACGCGGTGAGCACCAGCCCACCACACGCCACGGACGGACAAGCACGCACCTGCGCAGCCGCGACCTTCTTCTGCTTCTGCTTGAGCCGGCGGAGCTGGTTCTTGCTCTTGATCTTTCCCGCAGAGGACTTGAGCTCAGTGGTGTGGCCGTTGACGACGGGTGCGGACTGGACGGCGGTGGCCATGAGGACAGGGACGGTGGCTCGAGCAGTGCTGAGCAGAGGAGAGAGGAGGCTGCTGACGTAACCGACGAGGCCTTTGGTCAATAAGTGCAAATAAGACGCGCGTCCGCATGCGCGTCCTCAGCCTGGTGTGCGCGTCTGCTAATCCTCCCTACACGCTATAGCCATGGTCGCCACAGAATCAGAACAAGTGAGTATTGCGTACGATGTGTGGGCAAGTGTTGACCTTCAGAGTTTGTAGCTAGCAGCCCTCGCAGGCACCACCGTCGGTACGCCTCCCGATCTGCGCTTAATGACCTCACCACCAGCCACTTACAACTGACCTGTACAGTCGTACACCCGCTCGTACTACTCTCAGTCACAGACCACCATGCGCGGTCTGTCTCACGCAACACCTCGAAGCGTGTGGTCGGCGTGCTGCTAGGACAGGACAACGGCAAAACGATCAACGTCGCCAACTCGTTCGGTATACCCTTCGAAGAAGACGAGAAAGACAGTAGAACATGGTTTCTCGACCACAACTACATCGAGGGCATGTTCGACATGTTCAAGAAGGTCAACGGTCCGTGAGTCGCGCCCCTGTGCCCCGCGCGCCGTGCTCACGCATCTCCATCTTGCGCGCTTGTGTGTTTGTTCGACGTCTGCAGCGAGAGAACGTATAATCGGGTGGTATCACACAGGCCCGAAGCTGCGCGCATCGGACATCGAGATTAACGAGGTCTTCAAGCGCATCATCCCGCGGCCCGTCATGGTCATCGTCGACGTGCGACCAACAACAGTCGGGATCCCCACCGACGCCTACTTTGCCGTCGAAGAAATCAAAGACGTACGCCCCATCCTTCCCAGTGCAGCGCTTACACCTCACACCCATCATACTCACACATAGGACGGCACGGAGACGCGCAAAACCTTCCTGCACGCGCCCTCCGCAATCGAGGCCGAAGAGGCCGAAGAAATCGGCGTCGAGCACCTCCTGCGCGACATCAAAGACAGCACGACGACGACGCTCTCGACGCGCGTGTCGGAGCAGCTCGCGTCGCTGCGCGGGCTCGAGGCGCGGCTGGGCGACATCCAGCGGTACCTCGCGGACGTCGCCGCGGGGCGCATGCCCGTGAACCACGCGATCGTGTACCACCTCCAGGACGCGCTCAACCTGCTGCCCGACCTCGGCGCGCCGCAGCTCACGGGCGCGTTCGCCGCGACGACGAACGACGAGCTGCTCGTCGTGTACCTCAGCAGCCTCGTGCGCGCGGTCATCGCGCTGCATGCGCTCGTGGACAACAAGGCGACGATCGGCCGCGTCGAGCTCGAGGAGGAGGCGGGGCGGGAGGGCGAGAAGGAGAAGAAGGCGGAGAAGAAGGACGAGAAGGAGAAGAGCCCGGGGAAGGACGAAAAGAAGGCGTAGTCTGAGCTTCCGGCGTTGTCACTGTCACTGTATTCTTCGCATGATGCTATCCATTTTCCTTTCTACCTTTCTACAAGGCAGAAGCGCAGCTGCACGACGGCGCAAACCCCGTCAGGCCAATCACGACTAGCACATATGACAGACACCCCTTACGCCGAATTACGGCATCACAAAAATGTAGCATACGAGTCCGACCCTTCCATAGAGAGAAACGACAGCAAAACAAGGCCATGTAGTTTATTCGCAGCCGAGAGTAGCAGCAATAGGATAACAACACACGCGTGCACACACGCACGCCGACCCTCGTTCGCTCTTTTACGACGCCCGTCCGCAGCGGCAGCGGCAGCAACGGCGACGCACGCAGCAGACTTACTTGCTCTGCACGAAGCCCTTGCCCTGGTAGCCCTCCGACGAGATACCTGCCGCGCACAAGAGGAAGAGCAAAGACAAAGACAAAAGCAAAAGCAAAAGAACACATGAGCAACAACCCGCGCCCGAGGCATATCCGCGAGCGGGACGCACCGGAGATAGGGTTGATCTTGAGCTCCTTCGCGCGCTCGTTCGTGGCCTCCTCCCACTCCTTCGTGAGCGTCCGCGGCGGGGGCGGCGCTGCAGGACACGCGCAGCCTCAGCACACGCGCAGCAGAAATGGCGCAGCAAAAATGACGCACCGAGAGAGCGGAGCCCGGCGTAGATGAGGCCTGCGCTCGCGACGAGCGCGGCGACGCCGAAGATGACCTTGGGCACGGTGCCGGCGGGGTTCACGGGCGTGCGGGGGCCGTGCGGGCCGAACGCGACGTAGTACGCTGCGGGGCGGGGAGGCAAGCAAGCATGAGCACAAGTCCGTTGCGCGCGGCGCGGTGCCAGCAGAAAAGGCGCAGAGCGCAGCGACACGCACCGGCCTTCTTCTCGTCAATGGAGAGCTCCTTCCAGTCCTTCTTCTGCAGCGACTCGAGCTGCTGGTGCACGGCGAGCTGCTCGTCCGCGGACAGGCGCGCCCACTGCGCCTCGACGTTCCCGAGCGGGATGGGCGCGGCCGCCGCGGCGCCGGTGACGGAGGACGGGGCGACGGGGGCGGCGGTGGCGAGGCCGCGGCGCGCGGTGCGGAGAGCGAGTGTGCGGAGCATGTCTAGGAGGAGGAGAGAATGGTGGATGAGGATAAGGAAGAGAGAGGAGGAGAGGACGGCCGGAGTGAATTAGGGGAGTGAGAAATTGGAACAACGCGATACGCAGGAATCATCCTCCCCCGTGGGAACCGGGCGGGCCCGGGAAGCTGGGCCCTGGACCTCCCTGGGCGACTCCAGCCATCGTCGAGACCAGCAGCCTCAACACGCTAAACAACCCTCACGCGACTTGCTGCAACCCGTGTATTTATTGCAACAACTACAACATCCCGTCGACATTTCACACAACAAGGACCGCGTATGCTTCGTATCGTATCAACACAACAACTACCAGACGGGACGCAGGACATGTGCCGTCGCGAGACGGGTCAAGAAAAGTGAGTGGTCAAGAAGAATACAAGCCATGGCGAGCGAGCACAGCACAAGCACTATCAACACTCCGCCCACACGTGTTGTGTTTAGGCGGGCGCGCCGGTGTCGGCAGAGACGCCTGGGCAGTCGCGCGAGATGTGGCTAGAGCAGCCAGATCAGCCTATGCTCTCGCTACACGGAACACGGGAAAAATACGCACCCCTCAGACCCGCAGGTGTAGCACGCGCGCCTCTGGGGCTGCGGGCAGTCGCGGCTGATGTGACCCTGCACGTAAACCGCGCGCATCAGTACAATCCCAAACCCCATGGAGCAACACTCACAATGCCAGAGCAGTTGTAGCACTTCGAGCCCTGCACGCAATCGCGCGACAAGTGGCCGACACCACCGCAGGTGTAGCTGCGCGTCGCGTCAGTATCCGCGGCCCGGCGAAGGAGTCACCGAAAAACGCACCAAGTCCTCTGGCCTCCGCCAAAGTTGCCGTACGCAGCGCCGCCGCCGTACCCGCCACGACCGCCAGTCGCAGCCTCAGGGCACGAGCGCGCGATGTGGCCGACCTTGCCGCACTTGTAGCACTCCGCGCCGGAGCCGCCGCCGAAGCTGTTGAACCCGCCTGCGCCAGCGTTCGCGCTCTCGGGGCAGTCACGGCTCTGTCCATACCACCAATTCGTGAGTCTTCGCATGACGTGCATGGGAAGAGAGTACGCACGAGATGGCCCTCCTGGCCGCAGCGGTAGCAGGTCTTTGCTTTTTGCTCCATCGTGCAGTCACGGGAGACATGGCCCTCAAGGCCGCCTACACAATCCGTCAGCTCCCCTTCGCAAACACCAAAAAAGCGCAGATAACAACGCACAGTTGTAGCTGTCGGAAAACACGCCAGACAGATCCTCGTCAGCACGCTCGCGGGCACTTACACAACAAGTCGGGGTTTACCATGTGGGCGTGCCTGCCTTGGGGCAGTTGGCAGCCTGGTGTCCGACTGGCGAGCAGCAAGCAGAACGCGCGTCCGTTCGTGCGTGCGATGCCGGCGATGTGGTGGAATAGACGACGACACGACGACCCCCGCACGCCAACGGCAACGCCCCGAGTGATAAATTTGCATTTATTATTGATCGCGAGCGCGCGGAGGGGCGGGTATCGACATGGACGTATACGTCAGGGTATATGGAAAGCAAAAATGCGGTCTCCGTCAGCACCGCACCACACAGCAGAAATGAAACGAGACGAAAATGAACGGGAAGGGGAATGGAAGAGGAGATGGAAAGAAAATAAGGATATGGTGAAGAAGGAAACGGGTGGGAGAAGGAGAAGGGCAAAGGGGTAGGTTTGAAGAACGAGGTGAGCTACTACTGCCAAAGTCGTTTCTCCGAAATGGCATGCCATCTCAACAACTTGGACCGTGCGATACCAGACGGCAACCGACAGGATCAGCAGGCAGCAGCGCGCGATCAAGGGCGACATGGGCAACAGCGACAAGAACGATCGACGACGACACGAAAACACCACGCACAGCCACCACAGTTGAAGCATCCACGAGCTCCGGCCATTTTTGCTAGTTCTTGGATCGAAGGGGGGTTGAGTGAACGAAAAGGGGGGAGAGCGACCTGTTGGGAGCGGGAGATGGAGAGAAGGGGGGAGGAAAAGAGGTGTCAGCATGCGTTTTTATGGGCGAGCGCCTGCGCAGCACTGCCGCGGCCAGGCGCCGGGGGCGTGGGGGCACGGCAACGGAGCATACGCACACGGAAAAATCAGGCGGAAATTGAGGTTGAGGTCGTACACGCACACGGGGATGCAGAGACGGAAGAGGGGCAGTCGATGGTCGTGGTCGCAGGGAGAAAAAAAGCGCGAGCGCGTTCTTGGGGCGGCGCTCATAAACCCGCGAGGAGCCGGCACGTGCTGTGGCGCAAATTCAGTCGTCGCCTCGCTGCGGCGACGGCGAGTCGAGCGCCCCGCTGCTGGACGTCCGTTGCCATAGACGACGCCGAGGCCCAAGCAACGAGGCGGTCTGGGAGCGGATCCTGCACAGAATCCTCGCGGCCGTGGCGATTGCGGGGCGCCAGTCTTTTATATATCGGGGCGACTGTACGACTGATATGGTCCGATGGACCGTCGCAGTGTATCCTTACGAGATTCACCATCATGCACCTGCAGCGGTACTCGCTATGGCAGGCAACGCGCACTGCATGTGTGCGGGCTTCAATTCAGTTCGTGAAGCCGCGAAGGTGGCCGTGGATCCATGTTTGGTCGTGGCATGGTATATCGATGGTATCGCCGGACGAGGTCCTACAATGCGCACAGCAATAGGCCCATATTGGAACTGGGCGGCATGTTCACTCGAGGCCCAGGTGCCTATTGACAGTAGAAGCTTGGATGCGCGCGCGGTGCGGAGACCGAGGCCCGAGAGCACAGAGCAAAGCCGGAATCTCCAGCAGCGGCAATGACTTACCAAGTCGCAGTGCCCATCTGCCTGAACATTCTTACGCACACGCGACCTCGGCATGGGCAGGCATCCGGCAGCCGAGTCTCGGAATATGCGCACCGTTGTAGACGAGCATTTTGGGCCAAGCGTGGACGCGGAGGCGAACAGCGAACAACGGAAAAGTCGATTTTGAAGCGCACTGCGACTCTACAGCAACTGTCCAGCACCGCCGCGGCGCTCACCCCCAACAACCCCCTTCTCCTCTCAAACCGCTGCCGACTTGGTCGGGGCCTCGCCCTCAGGCGGCACCAGGGAGACCTAACGCACGACACGTCAGCTGTAGCCTGCGATACAAAGAACACGATGCGCACCTGCTCGCCGCCCTTGCCGTTCTCCCAGTGCTGGTAGCGCAGGACCGTGAGCCCACGCTTCTCAGCGGCCAGACGCTCCTCCTCCTTGAGCGACTGGCGCACCGCGCGCGCGGCGATCTGGGTGAATTTGTTGTACCTGTGTGCGCCCACGCGTCAGCTCGTCGTACGCTTCGACGTGTATGTGAGGACAGAAAAAAGGACAACGCACGTGAAGAACTGGCGCCAGGTAGCAGACATGGTGTAGACTGAACGGAGTGTTGGGACGAGAGAGGGAGCAAATGAGCGGCGCGACGGAGAGCTCGGGCGGGCCCGGGCACAAGTCCACGCGGACGGGCGGGCAGGCGAGCGCACCGGTCTCGGACCACCGCGTCTCCACCGCTGCTGCCTCACGACTCCCGCCTACAACACAACGCCTCGTCTATACCTCCCTCTGGTCCTCATATACCCGTACATACAAGCACATTCGCTTCCTGCTACATACAGAACGGCGTATCTAAACAGCAAGGAGCTCAAACGCACAAGCATCCCCATCTGGCCACCCTCTTGCGCGTTCTAGTCATATATGGCGGGCCTCTCGTGGCACTACGTTCTTAAATTCATCATCACAGGTACCATCCCTCCTTTGCTACATTCCTGCACCCGAAGAGACTAAGCCAGCTTGGTTCTACAGGCGATGCAGCGGTAGGCAAGTCTTCCCTCCTCATCCGGCTCACCGACCAACGGTTCCTCGCGAACCCCGATCCCACAGTAAGCCCCCCACGTCCGTCTCAGCACACGAGTCGCTGACGCGCGCGCGCGTGCAGCTCGGCGTCGAGTTTGGGTCGAAGCTGATCACCATTCCCGAGGAGAACAAGGTCGTCAAGCTGCAGTGTGCGTCCGCCTTTTGTCTCAGGCTCGGATGCCAGTCTTTACTGATACGGCGTGCATGCTGCGCACAGGCTGGGACACGGCGGGCACGGAGAGCTTCCGCTCCATCACGCGCTCGTACTACCGCGGCGCTGCAGGCTGTCTGCTCGTGTACGACGTCACGTCGCGACAGAGTGAGTCGCGCCCCCGTCTCTACCCTCCCCTCCATCTCCTCTTTTGTCCTGTCGCGCCTGTGCTGCCCGAGCGGGCCGCGGGCGTATCCCTGTGCACGACGTGACCGACGCACCGCACCGCACCACGCTGCTCTCCTGCATCCTGCATCCTCCGCCGTCTTCCGTCTTCCGTTCTCGCTTGTCACGCCGCCCTGATGCTGATCGTTTCCGTTTCTGTTTCTGTTTCCGTTTCCGCGTCCCTGCAATCTCCACATCCACATCCACGCGCACCACACGACGCATGCGCTCGGCACACCCACGCACCGCCCCAGGCTTCCTCAACGCGCGCACGTGGCTCGCCGACGTGCGTGCGCACGCAGACCCACACCTCACCTGCATCCTCGTCGGGAACAAGGTGGACCTCTGCACGCCCGACGAGCCGGCGAAGCGGCAGGTGACCACGGACGAGGCGGAGATGTGGGCGAAGGAGGAGGGGCTGCTGTTCGTCGAGGCGAGCGCGAAGAGCGGCGAGAACGTCGAGGCGGCGTTCGAGGCGGCGTGCCGCGACATCCTCGAGAAGGTCCGCCGGGGCGTGTTTGACGACGACCGGGTGCGTTGCTGCTTGTTTCGTTTTGTTTCACGTGTGGACGGGGCGTGGGGGCGATGAGGCTGACTACGACTGTGTAGAGTCCCGGGGTGAAACTCTCGAAACCGGCGGGTGCGGGGAACGGGCTGACGCTGGACGCTGAGGCGAATCGGCGGGCTGGGTGCTGTGGCTCGTAACCTCATTCTCTCATCTCATCTCCTTTTATTATGTTGGTTTATTGCTTTGCTTGGAACAGTTATAGCATCCACCCTTACTTATAGTCATTCACGCCATCATCTTCATCCTCCTTCATCTGACTTGCGATGTATATTATCTGTTGTATTACTCTAACGCTCTATAGTGCTAGTGCCGTAGTGCTGTGTGTGGTTTGTGGTATAGGGTGGCCGGGTCCAATACATAAACAGAGGCTAGACGAGACCCACGAGAAACCGAGAGAGAGACCAAGCCAGAGACAGACGGAGCGCGATGGGGTATCAAAGTATGGCAAACGAGACTGTCCTGCTCATTTCCGCGCGTCGGGCATCACGGATTTCGAAGTCCGCTTTTCGGCAGCCGCGGCAAAGGCGGGACCCAGGATACCGCCCGCGCGATCACTCTCTTACGTAATCATATCATCGCTGCCTCAGTCGTTGGCGTTGTCGAGCTTTCGATAGCAGTTTCTCGACGCCAGACTTCAGTTTCTTTTGTTAAAATTCGGATTTTGGCTTCCGATATCTGATTTCGATTTTTGACCATGAGATTCGGGTTTTGGGTGCCAAAATCGGTAGATTCATGCACAGAAAACAAAGATTATGTTGTATCTCATGAAGTACGTATGCTAGACGAATGAAAGTTGTACCGTTGGAATCGCCTTCTCGAGACGTTTCTAATGATATATAGTGTTATGTGTTTTGACACAGTTTCGAAATTCGATGTTGAAGATATAGAATACCCCATATCTCATGAAGGAGTGATGATATGTGGAATCGGACAACTGTACCGTGTTCGCATTGACGAGAGCTTTCTGTGGACACAAAGAACGTACCACTTTGTCCATTTTTCAATTGCAGAAAGCGACAGGGTGCCATCATGTGGTATCTCTACTGAGAAAAGTAAGACCGTATCCCCGCAACAACCATGGCCCGAACACTCCATCTCTATACACGTCTGACTGCGAGGCTGCAAGTCCACCATGTCCTGCCCTTGCTGTTTGCGCTGCCGCACCGCACCGCCGCCCATCACTTTTACCACTATCGCAACACAGCAACACGTCAAGTCATGTGACAGTATAGCTTGGCCGGCCGCCAGCATTGTCTATACCTCCTCTTCGTCAGCTACAGCGATGGGCTACCCCCCCCGCGCTGCCCCCCACGTAAACACGCGCCCATCTGTGCACTGCATTGCTCGCTCTTCTTCGCCCGCCCTTGCACCTCCCACTCTCCCCTCGTCTGCTCGCACCTGACTGCGCGCACATGCACCTGGCCTTCCAGCCATTTCCCTCTCACCCTGCTGTACATCCTGTCATCACTCCATTTCCAGCCAATATGTCCATACCTGCATCAGGAAACCTACAAGGACTTCAGCGCCACTTTGAGGCCCTTCAGCGCGACTTCAAGGCAACTTCCGGGC